>VSDK01024573.1:550747-581656 GCA_009767595.1 Symbiodinium kawagutii
GTGTTGAGCAGCGGCTTGGGGATCAACGTAGCGAGGATGGCCAAGAAACCACCCAGCAACGAGGTCAGATTAATGATAGTGGGCCTCAAGTTGCGCTGTGCGGTGGTGATACATCCCTGGTCAGGCATTGTCGTGGCCGAGTTTCAAGGGGACTGCCGGGACTGCGGCACCAAAACCAGTTGGGTAAACCATTTCAGTCAGCGCTAAAAAGTGATCATATAAACTCAGAAGATGCAACCGTGCCGCGCAATCGCATTAGATCATAGTTGGTTGATGGCTATTCCGATGTAGAGACGTTCCTCTCAGCTTCGACGGGACTGGCAGCCGCCATGTCCAAGTTCCCATCGAGCATGCGGTGTTTAGGAAAACCCAGGGGGTTCTCAACCGTTGAGTGCCCGAGTATTCCCGAGCACTTTCTCTGCCAAGGAATCCTTGGCCAACGGGCACTCCTATTTCAGGAAACCTTGGCAAATCCGTCTGTCTATGTCAGGTTTTACAACTGCTTGTGTCAATCACTGCGGTCCGGGTCATGGTGGCCCCGATATTGGTATTGCTCAGGTGAAGGAGAGGAGATTGCATCTTCCGTTGTGTGGAGACACATATGCAAATTGATCGCGTCATGATTGGGCACCCATATGGCCAGGCTTTGGCATGGCTGAAACCCACACTTCGTCTCGTGGTTTTGCTGGGCCAATTCAAGTAGTCAAATATTATACTTATATCATTAATTTTACACATACCAAGCTGCTTCAATGGCTATTGGTATTCATATCATATACATATACCATGTTGCACATACCATATTACCATATTCCCAACAAATCCTTTGAAGCGCGTTGAATTCGTGACATTTCCAACACGAGAACGTCGCTGTGCCGAGGGACACAGAATCCCAGTAGAGATCCAAGACGCCCATAGGAATGGTGCCACCCCTGGTGGTCGGCCGTTGGTCGTTGTTGGATTTTTTTCACCGTTGGGGTTGGGGAAACCGAAAAAATCACGGCGGGTTTATAGGGATATACCGGATATAGGTGTTTCTCAAAATAGGGGACCCCCTAAATCATCCATTAATAATCATTTTTAGTAATAAACCAACTATTTTGGGGTACCCCCATTTTAAGAAACCACCATATAGACAAAGCCACATGAATTTGAGCTCGTGAGAGCTTCAAAAAGATTGAACTATAGCAGACGTGGTCCCCTGTCGTTGTAACCCCTGGGTTGGCAGAAGGCTCATGGGGATCCAAATCTTGGGTTAAGGGGAAATCTGTTGTCGAAGCAAACCGCCCACAAGTGCCACTTCTATGGGAGGTGGTGATGGTGATAGGGGCCCACCTTGTAAGAGTAGAGATTGCTACATGATCTTACTACAATTGGCTCTTGAAGGTAGTCTTTCATTCACCAATGCACAGAAACAATGCGGCTAAGTGACAAAGTAGGAATGTCTATCAGCGCTTGTTGGTGCCAAGTGATGTTGGTGGTTCTCCCTCTATGCCAATTTTGGAGCTGAAGCTGGGTGAAATCAACAGGGCTGCGATGGTACCACCTTCGCTTCTCTCTGAAGGATACTCCTGGTTCCCTCGCAGTTGCCCAAGACAATTGTGAATGGAAACCCCGTGATAAGATCAACAGCATCAACTGATGCTCTTGATTTCGTCGTGGCAGAACCAACTGGGTGTGAATCACATCACGTTAGTGAAGGGCAACAGCCAAGTGCGATATTTGCGACGCATGCTCATGACCTCACTTTTG
Source organism: Symbiodinium kawagutii (assembly GCA_009767595.1). NCBI lineage: Eukaryota > Dinophyceae > Suessiales > Symbiodiniaceae > Symbiodinium > Symbiodinium kawagutii. Next base: position 552,500 of record VSDK01024573.1, read on the forward strand.
GAGCGCAAAGGCGGCTCCAACTCAGAGCGTTGAAGCGGATCCCCACTTGCCAAATTTCCAAAACAAGAGACACTTCAACTGGAAACGCTTCGAAAATTCAGGGGCGTCCTTGGAACCCACATTTGTCGTCTGCTTTTTGAGACGATTCCATGGATTGAAACAGGCGGCCCTGCGCCAAGGCACACTCCAGTGTCTTTTGGGTTCAAGAAGTTGGACATGAAAAAGACCTGCGGCGCGTCAGTCATGGCATGTCATGGCGGCCATGGCTCTGCTGTTGCGGTTGATGGCGATCCAAACAGAACCATAGGGGTGACGACATTGCGCATACAGCCATAAGGTTAATCCCTATCTGTTGGTTAGTCGTTAATTTCTCACTACTAATCCCTTTTGACCATCAGGTTGAGAGTAATGTTTTCTTACCGTAGATCAAGACACGGGTATCCCACTCGAGGCCCCAAGAATATTGCAGACACTGCCATTGAAACGGGAATTCTTGGGGGCCGCCTTTGATCCTTGCAATCCATGCTCCGAACTAGAAAAGAAACTGTTTCTTTCAAAACAACATCCAACAAAATAGAAAAATCAGAAACAATCAGAACTAGAAAAGAAACATAAAAACACAAAAATTCAAAAACCAAGCCATGCTCAGAACTGAACAAAACACCACTTGACTCCACCAAACACCCGTTGCGCGCCAAGGCGCATGATAGGAGACCAGGAACATCACCATGTTCACAGGTGCTTTGCTCAAGATCCATAACCTTGATCTGCCAGGTCTGGTGATGTTTGGTGCTTCATCAAGACTAGTTACACTCATCAGGAAGTGTCGATTAAGCACCAAACATCAGGTGAGGGTTGATGAAGTTGATGAATCAAGATCCACTCAATGGTGCTGACGAGTGGTGCAAACTCACCTGAAAGTGGAAAATCTTCTCTGAATAGCTGGTTTTACCAACAGAAATACTTATTGAATGTGGTTAATGAATTAACCAGCTATAAAGAATTAACTTATGAATAACCAGCTAATATGAATTCTCTTATTCATCATAATGAATGTTAACCCCCGATGAATTAAATTCCATTGGTTGATCAATTGGGGTGGGTACCATCTTAATGGGAAACCAGTTGGCAAACTTAGGGGATACCCCCTGTTAATCAACCGGGGGTTTATTTAATCCAGGGTTGCATTGAGCAACAATTGTAGGGACGTGACATATACACCACTATTCATTGATAACTGGTTGGTGGTTTCAACCCCTATGAAAGATATTGGTCATCCAACCATTTGTTACTAACTACCAGAAAAAATGAAAAATGTTTAAAACCACAAGCCAAATAATCGTTAACGATGCCACTAAAAATGGTGCATCAATAATCGTCATCAGGCCGTGTGGCCACAAATGGTGAGCCCTGGACCGGGGCACTGGGTCGCGGTGCTAAATGATCTTGGTGAATTAGCGGGGGTATACCAGTGGCATCAGTTTGGAGGTATACAATATATACTATATACATGATGTGCACATTATATTTATATATATATATATCCACAATCATAAATAAATAAATATATATATACATATATCCACAATCATATATGTATATCTATGTATGCTTGACGCACGTGTTTAGCTTTCTCTGCCTATGGGTGACTCGCGATGAGTCGGTGTGTCACAGCTCACTCCAGCTGTTCAGTCGCCTGGAGTGCCACCAGCGCCCGGTGGGGCCCGGCTGTCGCATGATGACTGCACGGGGATTGTCTATACAAGGCGGGCCCCGTTCACCAGCTATAGCCGTTGGGTTATAACTAGGGTAACTACCAGTTATGGTAGATAGAACTGTCGATAAGTGGCCTTATAAATCAACTTATAACTGGGGGGGCCCACCTTGTAGGTATTCCATGGTATTCCCACTATCGTAAGCATATCACGGTCAGATGCCCCCTCCTGTCATAGGCAACGAATCTTGCGTACGTAGTCCATCTGGTACTGAAAACTGATGATGTACCGGCTGAACAAGATTTGGCATGTTCTCTTCATGGCCAGCACAAAGAATGGTCAAGGCATGCAGAGCTAGACATAGCCGCAACCATGTGGAGGAGCTCCCAAGCATCAAATCTTCAAGTTGTCCGGTAGGAAAATCAATGACCAATTTTTGTTCGTAGAATATTCTTGAACTTCCTCTAAAGGGGCTCCAGGTCGTAAATGAATGGCCAAAGATCAAGACACCGTGGATACCCATAGCTTATGATTAACCATTAAAGGTCCCCTAGCTTCAAAATGGATGACTTGATCCATTACAGCAGGCGAGGCACAATGCGAAGAGCGCAGCTTCAACCCAGGGAATTGCTGGGATGAGGTTGGGGTCCTTGTAGACCTGAAGCGCGTCGTGGCTACATCTGAAGAGTGCCTGATTCGGATTCGGGGATGGACGTGTTGTTCAAACAAATGCAAATGTTTCACACTGCTCAAACGTATCTATCTATCTCGTCTCATCCAATCCAATCTATCCAAAGTATCTATCTAATCTACACAAATCTATAAGGAGAAACAGGGATGATTCACCACTTCACTTAATTTGCTCAATGTAAGTGCATATCATGTCATTTCCAGCTCCTGCCCGCCCATTGCGTTCTTGATGAGGAAAGTCGTTGAAATACCTATCGCTGTAGATGCACATGTACTACGTACCTATGAAGTGTATGCATGTTCACACGCGACATGCAGTCCAAGGTGGGATATATAAATATCTGTAGCAGCAGAATCTATGTATTTACATATGTATATATATATGTAACTTATGTATATACATAGATACTTGTACTGGCTAATCGCACCTGTGTAAGTCAAAATCGCAAAAACCTGCCAACATTTGAACACTTTTGGATAGTGAGATGTGCAAAGAGTGTCTAGGGCTACAGCAAAAGGCACATGTGCAAGTCAAAATGTCAAAAAACTGTCAGAGTCCCGATGCTTGTGGAATGTGATCTGCAAAAAGCTCACAGCGCTGTGGCGAAGCGCGCATTTGCAAATCAAATTGAAAAAACGGACATGTTTGCTATGTTTTTGGATGTTCCAAGAGGAACAGAGCAACATCGTCACCAAATCATCAACATCAACATCAACATCATCATCATCATCATCATCATCATCATCATCATCATCATCATCATCATCATCATCATCATCATCATCATCAGCATCATCATCATCATCATCATCATCATCATCATCATCATCATCATCATCATCATCATCATCATCATCATCATGGTCAGTTTCGATGTTCATCGCCACCATTCTTGGCTGTCTTTTCGCAATTTGCTGGATATCTCAAATTCAAACAGTCATTTCATCTCAAACAACTCCCTCTGCCTATAGGCTAATATCTTTCGCAACTTCGGCCACCGCCTTCTGCGGTTAATATGTTAGGTGCCACCATCTATGGACTAACCCATGTCTACGTGTCATTGCAGGCAGCTGGAACCAGGGCGCCATGTCGGCAGCATCGCACTTGTCGGCTCCATCCGGGCAGATCATCTGGCAGCCATAGGGGAAGATCCTGTCAAGCGCAGATCTCGTTGTGAGATCCACAATCATCAACCACCGACGCACAAACACCTGTGAAATGAGCGGTGCTGGACGACAATTATTAAAGTGAATTGTCTGTGCACTTGTATGATAGTGCTACTCTTGTTGTGCTCTTATCAATCAAAATTGTGGATCTTCTATTGAGCCGGAACCACTGGATCCACCTACCTTTTCCTGGGTCGGCCGATGAAAAGCAGTTGGATGGGGCATTCTGCTTGGCGCTGTGCGTGTTGGGAGTTTTCATGGACCTAGTCTCTCAAACCGCACTGAAATCTGAGGTTTTGGTCAGTGCTATGCTGCATCATCCGGGTACGACTGGGATGGACTCCAAGGAGGTCTACCCCATGGAAAGCAACGCCAGAACCACCAACATGCTGTACGCAAAGCGAAACGTTTGTGCGTCGATTTGCTTGAGTTATACGTATATGTGCATGTTTAATTGGTTTATATACTTGGTGGCTGTTAGATCCCTTGCTAAAAGTCTAACTTTTAGTGGCTATATGGTAAATCAATCATATCCCAAACAAGCTAAAAAGCTAAGTTCATAGCTGTAATCCACCCAGTATACGTATACAAGAGATACAGCAATAAAGGTCCAGGTGCTGTTGGTGAAATTTGCGGAACACCATCACAGCCGTGTGCGACCGCCAAGGTGCTCATAGAGCACCCAAACATTGACAGTGGCGATGAAGGTTCCAATCAAGCCCTGCAGTGTGGTTTGCACCTCGGAACACCCAGGCGCGTCTGCTCACGAAACCCTTCCTTGATTCAGTTGCAAAAAACCGACCCAAGGTTTTCCGCACAAAAAAATGGGTGAATCTCTCCAGCCCGGGAATATGTACCAAGAAACAAATGATAGGAGAAAAGTTCTTGGTACTGGTATTTTATCTTTGGAAGTATGAGCTCCAGTGCCTCACAAGGAGTGCCATAGGTGGGCGCAATGGAGGAACCAGCCATCAAAATTCGAGGGCGAGTGGCAGTAGCTGCCAGCTGCTAATGGCTAACGTTGCGTACTGCTGAAGTTGCAGAGGAGCTGCCAGGCCAAATGTTTTCAGCGAAAAATGAGTGCAAACGGAATAATGGTAACCCAGGATTAATAAATGAATGATAACCCCCCAATTAAAAAACCTAATTAGGGTTTATTAATCCTGGGTTAACATTACTTGAAAACACTTTAAATCAAGTAGAGAAGCAGAAAGATCAATGAAACAGCTGGAGAAAATCCTTACATTGTTGGCTTCACATGCACAGAATAGGCCTCGAGCTGTTGGGGATTCTTGCTGATCATCATCTTCAAAGAAGCCAGAAATGAAGCGGAAGATCAGAAACGGAGCTGCAAGGATAGATTTATAGATTAGCGTGAAGGCGAAACAAACTCAAAGCTCCAGCTCGGATGAATTGGAAATACAGCAGGCATTCGTTTTGAGAGCATTCAATTTAGCTTTCGCTTTGTCACCACTGTAAGTCATTGTCATCCCACCCGACCCCGTCCCGCCCCAACAAATGTTGTACAGTCATTGCATATGACAGTTCACTGAAAGCTTCTTCGAGCATAGCGTGCACCGGGTGTGTGCGAGTGAACACAAACGTTATTGACACCCCACCCCACCCCAGCCCCAACAACATTTTTTCTTGCCGGAGCGCCGCAATGGGTTTGCCCCAATGGCCAGCCGGCGCAACTTAGTTGGGGCCAACAGTGCGCACGTATTACAGGGGTCTATAGGAAACTAAGCGGCAGAAGATGTGCAATGTGGGCTTCAGTCTGGGAGTTGCGGGAAAAGAAACCTTCGGCAACGCAACTTTTGTGTGCCTAAGGGTCTCTGCAAACTATAGCCTCTAACCTTAGGCGACGCAACGTGACGCACCCCAACAACACTGCAAGCATTAAAAATCGTCCGCGTCTTTACAGGTGCGCCAACAATACGCGAGTGCGCAAAACTCCATTCGATTGCCCAGGCTCACCGGACGTGACCAATGCATTTCACACCATGCATCGGCAATCGCAAACGCAGACACATGCTGTGAAATCACCAGCCTTGTGACTTTGACTTAGATCATTCATACCCCCTGGGTTGCCCCTTTCCCATAGGCAACTCTTTCAACAAGCTGCCAGGAGGTGAAAAGTTCCAGACACATTAAAAAAAGACAAACAAAGTCTTCAAAAAATCAGAAAATATCAAAAAGACAAAACATGAAAACAAACAAAACAAATCTAAACAAAACAAAAAGAATCAAAGTGGTTTCAGGGCATTCTTTCCAATGAGTGACCCCCATTTCAGGAAAAATGAGAAGCGTGTTGACAAAGGAAAAATTTGCCGGGTGGAACTTGGGAAAAGAAAACAAATCTATGGGAAATCGTTGCACTGCGTGGCATTCACCGCATCCATTTCTCTAAGGTCAGCACTCCTCGATGTGCGGCTCAGGCACTTTGCGCTCCAAGGTCACCTCCTCGCAGCCATCGATGAAGGCTGGTGGTGCTACATTCACGGGCCAAAACTTACATTGTACAGAAGCGAATTACAACAAGCAGCTTGTGCTTCCTCAATGATTGTGACAAGAAGCACTTCCCCTGTCCATTAAAGGATTTGGTGCCCCTGACAACCACATTGAACCACCGGATGCTGAAAATCTTCGGCGCCTTCGGCTGGATGATGCCATGGTGGAACAGGTACGCGAGGGCACCCTGCCTATCCGGAGGAGCTCTCCGGTAGGCCGCTGCCCAGGAGCCTTGGCCGAAGTCAAGGTCGTCACCGTTGGACCTGGGCCAGGGTTTTTGCGGCCCTCAAACATAGGTTGAAGGCTGGCATGAGATGAAGTGCATTGTGAAACAAAGCTTGGCCGCCCCAACATGCAAGAGACCAGCCAATCGCAGCAGGAGGCCTCGGCAGAACATTTCAAGAGCAAACTGCGCTTTGCAGTAGCTCAGGCGTTCAGACTCCTCATGTTGGAATCCCTCAATCCCGAAAAATGGAACAGAAAGAAAAAACAAAACACAGAAAAGCGATCGCGGATGTTATCGACTCTTGCACAGGGGGGGCATTCAAAAACAATGAAAGGTTCGCCGCAAGGATCTCAGGATGGTTTTTCTGATCTGGGGCTCAAACGACCAAATCCATCAACGCGGCCATGCCTCTTTGAGGAATTGTGTTTTTCAGCACTTGTGCTTTTCTTTGAGCCCAAAGCTGCGTATCTTTTTAGAATTACCTGTTTCCAGCATAGGAACACATGACATGGAAAAACAACTGTTGATCAACCGTTGTCTCATTGATAATCAATATTATCGCTCGAAGTACTCGATTCATATGGGCGATCAACGGGCATTATGGTGATAATCACGGTTAAGGACTCTAATGGTGATAATCAAACACTTAGATTCACGATTACTCAATACTCTAATGGTGATGATTATCTAATATGATATAATCAATCATTACTTACCCTCCTCAGAACTAACGTAGACCCTACCAAAAGGGTATCCCACTAGGAAACTGATCTTTCAACACCTAGTTGGGAGGGTTCATGTTAGTTTCGCAGCAGGTAATATGATTGATTCACCACTCCTGTGCGATGGAGTGTGTTCAGCGGCGGGCCTGCGAAGGGCAGCGAACTGAGGGATGCGCTAGTCCTTGGGATTCCAAAGCGTCAACCCCCAAAACCACCAAACTGTTGGTGGATAAATGAAATAATCCGTTGGATGAATACCAAACAGTAAAAGATGGATAATGATGGTATTATTTACTGGCGGATGAATATCAAATAGTAAATTCGATACATTAAAACGCGTTGTGAATGAGGCCCATTAACTAGTATACGTGATACATCCACTTATTTGCCACCAATAAGCCATGCTAAAATAGGTCAAAAGACTGATAGATAGTACCAGCCTTGGAAACTTCATCCAGCTGGTTTTGGTGATCCTTGGTTTGATCTACAGGCCATGTCATTGTTTGACAATCATAAAAACCGTCATAACTTGTGTCTAAGCACATGTCTGGTGAGCCACCTCTAAACAACCGTTGGTTCACTGTATGCAGTCAAACAGTATATATTACATATAGTATATCCAAAAAACAGCGAAACACCACTATTGGTTTTGCATTGACAACCATTGATACTAGTCACCATTCAGCAATCATCACTGTAGTTTGTTTTGCGGCGTCCAACGGCTTGCCCTCTACAGGTTGAGCCGAAGCTGGGGCGGCAGAAAAAAACCACGCAACTACTTGACAATCAGTGACAGTCAATGACAATCATGGACAATCATAACTGAAATTTGCAAGGGCATTACCTTGTTCACATGAAACGGTTGCCTAAGAAAAGGCCTGGCTTTGGCAGAGGGAATTTGCCGTGCCTAATGTTCACGTAGACTTAGAAGCATTGGATGTGTTAAATGATGTTAAATGGCTTATTCACGCAAATCTTCGCAAATCTTAGGCATCCATAAGAGGAAATGGCCGTGGGTCAATGATTTGTTCCCCAGCTGATGCCATAAATGACCAAACCAGTGTCGCACAAGTCTAACTAACCATCTCAAACAAACATCGAGAATACATCAATTGGCCAAACATATGGTGCACTGCACCATTCTATCCCAATTGCCAATGTCCAACCTAGAAGCTAAAAAGTCTAACTCCTAATCGGTAGAACCACTATGAACAGTGGATGTTCCACTTCCAGGTTGGTTTACCACATAGTAACAAAAATAACAAAAACTGTAAACCAAAGATTTGACAATTTTCATCGTCATCATCATCATCATTATCATCATCATCATCGTCAACATCATCATCGTCAACAACATCATCATCATCATCATCATCAGCATCATCATCATCATCATCAGCATCATCATCATCATCATCAGCAGCATCATCATCATCAGCATCAGCATCATCAACAAGCAGGACAACGTCATCGTCCAGTCGAGTCATCATCATTATGGTACACAGAAATTAGCACCATTCACCATACTGGAATCAAACGTGCTAAATCAATCAGTGAAACAAAAACAGCTGTAATGCTTGCAAACAATGGCATCATCACAACGAATTGCAAGGCTCACCAGCACAACCATCACCGGCGTCCCTGTATCAATAGGTCCAACGCACAACGCTTCCAAACATGAGCCCAAGATTGTCCAACAATCCACACGTCGTTTCACCCAGGACTGCGGCTTCGACCAACTCTGTGCCCCAGACCAAAAAATCTGCGCACGTGTTCCTATAGTTTGGTAATGTGGTTCCCATGAATTTGGTGATCCCAGACGATCCCAGGTATTACACCACCCAGTTTAGGAATTACAGTAATCACGTGTATAATATCAACTTTGACCCATGGCCTTTCGTTGGTGTCCGTGGGGCATCCTTGTGGGTCACCCGTGGTGGCGGGGTCCTTGCGAATCACGGGCTAGACTCGCTCGAAGTCACCTCCTAGCACAAACTTGGAATCTTTCAGTGCGCCAGGACATACAACATACACACCGATCTTTTCATCGATCTATCTTCTTACTAATCCTATCTCACTAATCAAATCAAATCAAATCAAATCAAATCTAATCGATAGAGCTAAAAGCAATGGCACTGAAGGTACTGTGAGATGCCACCAGTTGTCTTCTGAGATGGGCAAAACTGTGCATAACTTCAGATTTATGGCCACTGATCGATACCAAAAACAATCATCATAGATGTCAGTGAAATTGGAGGGGCCGGGCCAGGAGGTCTGATTCAGCACCAAACATTGGTGAAAAACACATCTGTCATCCATGCAAACAATGTTTTTTTCCGCTACTCCGCCAACTTCGCTTTGAACAAATCACAAGAGTCGCGTGTCAAACTGTGGCGCTACGACAACTGATCTCTAGGCTGGGTAGTGACATCTACCCTTCCCCTCCTCGATGGTGAGAGCAGTTGAGACAGAAAATGTCTGTGCCGGCCTGGGCAAAACAATGGGGGATAGGAAAAAACTGGGAAGGACGCAGCCACCAATGGACAACTGCTTGTCGTGTTCTCGCATCTTGCATGTGTAATTCGCTGGTCCAAGGACATCCCATCAAACTTTGTTGCACCACCAAATCTATTTGAACGCTTTTGCACGCAAATGTTTTATTGTCCGGGCCCGTGGCATGTTGGCACGGAACAGCATGGAGACCTTCCAGGTAAACCGAGACTTGTTTCGATTCCCAACACATGCGTTAAAAAATGCATCCTGTCATAGCCAAACTGTTGAGATATATTTTGGGGGCTATAGCTGGTGCGCACACATGAGACTTTTGCGAAGCAAAACAAAGGCAACTACCTTGGAAACCCGAAAAGAGAAGGGAACACACGGTTTTGCTTCATGGCTTTTGGAGGCTTTTGGGCTGTTCTGAGTCCAATTAAGCAATCATGCCTCAATGCTGTTTGATTAAGGCCAACCCTCTGAAGTCATGGTGTTTCCACGGAAAATGTTCCACTAGTTGATGCATGAAGATCCATGAAGATCTATGAAGTGTGGTTCCCACCACAGAAGCCGGATAAGATGGCAGGTTTGGCAGCCAGTGAAAATTTTGCAACAACTGAGGGCAGGATCAAACAATAGAGGTGTCAGCTTGAAATCGCCAAGGGTCAACGCATTGCCCAACAGCAGCGCCCGGTGATTCTTGATCACTTGGAAAGCATCTTCTCTGGCTGCACCCTTCCAAAGGGTGAGCTGCCTACAGCACCAGCGGCTGGGGAGAGATGTGCTCCAATGGTTGCTGCGAAAATCGCCACAGCACAGCCGTGTGGTGGTTTTGGGATGCAGCACATGCGACACGCCAACGTCCAAGCATTTCAACCACAACATCGGCTTCAGTAGCGACCAGAAACGTTGACTTTAGAAATTACCCCGGGGGGATTCAATTTGGAAACATGAAACGGGGACCCTGCCCTTGTTGAAGCGACTCCGGAGTCTGATTGGGACAACCATCGGCACTACCTCCACGATCGGAGTCGTGGGTAGTCTCCAAATCGTAGACGACCATCTGGAGCGGAGTGATAGTACCATGGGTAGCCCGGGGAAACCATTTGGTTGATGACCATGGTTCGGTTGACGATGGTTCACCTATAATCTGGTCACATTTCACAATCCTTTGCAAATGTCCTTCTTGGGGGACTGGGTTTCACGATGTTGAAGGTAATTCCGTCATGTTCTGTTCACTGAGGTTCAATGTTTTAGAAACCAGTGGGATCATATAATAATATGGGATCATTGATCTTATGGATCATTTACTTGAGCATGCTGGATCCTAATTCCTATGTGTCCCCATCATCATATATCATCATGTGATACTGAATGATTGCTCCCCGAATTAATCCGAATATATCCGATTATTTTTCCCAAGACGATCAAGACGTTCGATGTCATTCACTGCTCACTGGTACTATTTCGTTGGTATCGGATACCATCATGTGATGTTGAAATGTTGCACCCCCGGCAGCGAGACGCAGCAAGTAATCAGCAGATAAAGAAATCCAACACAGGTCAACCCGCGCATAATTTTGTATGGGTGTCAGATCAATATCACTCGAAACACGCGCTTGCCAAATAAAGCCATGTCTTGATATGATTGGCAATTTACGAAACAAATACACCCATATGGCTCCATTATTGCTGATAATGCCAAAATATCCAGCATACTCACCAGCTTCACTTGCCATAGCTGCGCCGGATGTGCCAGTAACGCCGCCTGCTGGTCACGGCACCATTTTTTGGACCCGCACCAAAGCTGTCAAGGCTCAGAAGGTTCAGAATCATGAGTCTGAGAGTGCAGCATTCAGAATGATGAATCTAAGTGAGATCCAGAATCATGAATCTAAGCAAGTCTATACAAATTCAGACATAACTTTGCTGTACTTGCTATAGATCAACAGAAGGACTGGCAGCCAGACCCTGCAGGAAACATGAAACCGCATGACCGACTGGAACTTGCAGGGCAGCCTGAAAACCTCTGATTTTTGTCATTGAGTGGTGGTTAACAATGGTGGACCTTGGTTCAGAAATGGTTTGTAGTGGTTGACCAGCTTCAATGCCGGATCAACCATGCAAAGCATGATGGTGAATCAGCTCAAGTATCAACCCTGGTTTTCCTGGTGGCCAATGGTGGCGGGATGTAATTATCATGGTCAGGTTTGCAACTGCTAAGGACCCCGCACCGGTCCTACATCACCACACCCACTGCTGGTTGGCTTGCGACACCAATCTGTAGTTCCAAAAGACCACATGGGTACCTATGGAATATGAAGAAGTTCAACTACTCAAAGAGGTCTACCAGTTTGATACACAAACCTGCACTTCTTCTTCGACTTGGTATGTTTGGGCGACTGAACATCCGCATCCAAACATGTAACAGTATGGCGGGAGCACTGTTAACGTTTGCAACCAGCATCAACTGGTGTCCATCACCACCATTATCATATAACCAGCACCTCAGTCCTATTCCCATGTTTTGGGCTGGGGCAAATCGTTCCCAGAAAGCAGCTACGGCTACTGAACTTGAAACTTGGGAATTGTGGTTTGCCTCGAGATTAACAATTCCTCGATTCTCACTCCATGGGGTTTGACCTTTTTGCTGCGCTGTTGCACTCGGCCATGCGCAACTGCAGTTCTGATCTTCAAAGGTGGAAATCCGCAAGAACTCAAAGGTACGACTTGCACATCCAGAGACTGGATCTCCAAGAATGTCCCGAGTCACCCCTTGTCTCCGAGACTCCCCATCTCTTATGGGTGAGCTCTGCGTGAAACCAGTGAAACTTTATCACTAGGTGTAGAAGCACCTGCTTAGAGAAGCAAACATTATGGCCACCCCAAGCGATTTGGATTCGGACTTGTGCCCGGACTTGTGCCTGAAATCTGCATAAATCTGTTATTCCACCAGGTCCCAGGTTTGCACCCCAAAACGCCAAATCGAATTTCATGCTATCGGGTGGAAAGCAGGGGATCAAAGTGTGTGGGTGTTGAGTTGCTGGGAGAAACGATCATCTTAGCCAAGAAAAATCATATCAATCCTGATGGTGCATCATCCTGGGACCTCGCATACTGACGCCACAGTTCGTGAAACGATGAAACGTTTGATGAAGGCGCAGCCAGCTGAAGTAATCAGCTGCCCAGCGCCAAACACGCACGGTGATTCCCAGACACGACGCCTGAGGAGCGGCGGGTCAAGCAAATGATGATAACATGGCCATTCAACACCCTAAATATGAATAGTCATCTTTGAGATAACTAACTTTTTGTGGAACAATATCACCTTTCAGTTTATGATTTACTGTTAAGTTGCGCCAGGCAATATCTTGACTAACTTTGTGTTCTTCCGTTTAAAGGAAAAGGAATCCATACATCAGTACGACCGATGACAAGCTCTTGTGCCTGACGGGTATTAATGCAGCTGGCTGGGATTAAACTCTGTTTGGGATCAATGGCAATTCTGGGTTTCAATACTCATTTGGGCTAACGTTTCAAGAGATTTTAGATCAAACCAGTCAATGGCCTTTCCCGGCATTGGTATTCGGACTACCTGGTGGTTTTCCAAGTCGCACCAAAAAATGAAAAGCCTGCATCCCATGCACTGCGCCTCTTGAAGCATCAATCAACGTTTGGATTGCTGCAGCAAGTGAAGACATGTTCAAAAGCCTGCAAGACAGAACAACAAACACTCTTCTCCGGAAACTCCACAGGAAAATCACGAGGCCATGGAAAACCACAATTCGTACTAAAACAAAGAGAAAGGTTTTGGTCTGAATGTGCCTCGCAAAAATCATTCCAGAAGTTGCGTGCATTGCGCTGCCGAACCGCCAAACTTACACAAACTCTGCAATGGACACCCAGTTTTTTCGTTCGAACGTTTTCCTGCATGTGTGATTGTTCACGTCACTACTATTGTCCAAGAAACGTTCTACATATCTGCATCCGCTAGTGTAGGTCTACGCAGGCTGGTTGCTGCTGGTGAGCGCGCATGCTGCGCAGATTTTGGGGTGGGTGTTCTGTTGTATTTTTGATAATGATGTTTTGTTGGTGTTTTGGCTGTTCAATATGAACCACTAACATGCCATGAACAGTCCTCACTTGGCATGCGGAAATCTCAACAGGGACCTCTATAATAGACTTGTTCCACATAGAAACATGCTGAGTTCCAAGCCTGTCGGTGGATAACCCGTTGCATGTCCTCCTGACACAAAACAGCAAACTTGTGCTCCCATGTGGAACAGCTGATTGTCAGAATTTCCGAAAATTGTCACTGCAAATTCTCAAATCTTGGCTTACTTTCAGCTCAATGTGCAACCCCGGTCCCTGGGCAAGGCGGTTGGCCATGGCTGCAATACATGGTAGTGTAAGCGGCCTTGATAAATTACCTGAGGCAGCCCCAAGAGGTCGACGGAGGGGCAACCGATCAAGCAAAACAAAGAAAGGCCCCTTTTTCAGCAGATTTCTTTTCACTGGGCTTGGAACATGGATCGTTTTCACCTTGGGGGGCCGATCACACTCATCGTGCTCAGGCTTGACAAAGCTGCATGATGTAATGAATTGCAATGCATAATGATGTTTGTGATGGGTTGTGATGCATCATCGTTGATTATGATGTGTCATACAAAACCGTTCATGTATTCAACATGGTGGATCCGCAGGATGCTTTCCACGCCGTATCCTGAGAGTGGCTGGGTCCCTGACAGCATTTCGGGTATCAAAGCACGAAATGCGCTTGAACTCAGAAGAGCACCTCGCGAACGATGCCAGGCGAACGAGAAGTCGAGAGCTTTCCTCTCAGAGTCCTCTCCCTTGAGATTTCCTCTTTGGGGACATGAAAGGACTATGATAGTACCCAGTTTCAAATGTTTCTATGTATGGCTTTATTTTCAATCATGTGTCTCACACTTCAAACTGGCGGACCTGCCCACACTCTCGTACACATGGATGTTCACATTCTTGAGAATCGCGCAGCAGGCCTGGCAGCAATGCGGATCAACGTGGCACTGTGCCAGTCAGGCGGAAGAGCTGTCTTTTGGCCGGCGCTGTGTCATGATTTCTTCAAGGATGATAGCTTTCGAGATTGTGCTGCTCTTGGCAGCTTGATGGCCGTATTCACCGGGTTGCCGAGTGTGAACACGTGCTGCCGTTGCGGGCCACCTTTGTGCAGCTTGACCAGGAGTGGTCTTCTCTTCCTGTGCACACCCAGGCTTTTGGGATTTGGGATGAGACCTTGGCAAGCTGCTTTGGACGCTTGTGTTCCTCACCTACCCACCAGGGTTGGCTTGCCACAACCGGTCACAATTTACACTGATGGGTCTTGCCTTTTTTCCCCACAATGCACTCCTGCGGGTTGCAGCGTATGCTGTGGTGCAGGCTGGTCCAGACGGTACTATTGGTGCGAACCAGACACCTTATCGCGCGGAGTTGTTTGCCTTGACTGTGGCCTTTGCAGCATATTCTAAACCATGGGCTTTCACCGATTGCCTTGGTGTTGCCAAGCGTGCCAACCGTCTGATTCAGGCCAAACGGCTGGGACAGGAACTTCCCATGCCACATACCAACCTTGATTTGTGGACTCTTTTTGTCCAACAGCTTGATGGCGTCGAGCTTGAAGACTGCATGGTTACATGGATTCCCAGCCACAAGGACCGGCGTCAGTGTGAGGGCGTTGCTAGGGCGCATCCCTGCTTCAATCATTGGGCCGACCAGGCTGCCAAGGCAGCGCTGCAGTCCCAGCGTACGGCCCTTTACCTTTCCCACGTGCAGGCCTGGGAAAAGCGTCAACCTTTGGTCTTGGCTCTTGCCCGTTACCATTCTGCCGTCGCTCAAATGTTTGTGCAGGCCAGCCCGGATGATCCTCCTTCAGTGCCTGTCTGCATTGCGAACGTTACGCACCCTGGGCGTCCAGAGTTTTGTTCTTTCCCTGAGGTTCTGCCACCGTCGCGACACGCTCATTTCTTGAGTGACCTTGCACGTTGGCTTTCTGCAAAGCCGTGGACGCCTTCCGCCCACATTCCTGGTTTAGGCACCTTGACTGACATGAGCTGGCTTGAGCTCTTCTGGGGTTTCTTGTGGGATACCAGGGGGTATCCTCCCTTTTTGTTTCAGGGTGAGTGGGTCTGTGTTTCAGATGACCTTGTTCACTTTTTTGTATTGCCCTCCACATGGACGCTCTTGCGTACCTTTGTTCGTTTTGTTGGCATTCTGTTGAAGGCTGGTGTGTCCCGCCCTTGGGGTCACACTTTGTCGCAGGTGAATTCTGTCACCATTTTGGGGTCCCGCTTCGTGTGTGCTGGCTTTCCTGGTCGCATTGCCCTGGGCGTGGACGTACTCAGGTCTCTTTCCGATGTTCTTGCGACTTGTTCAAAGGTCACGGCTCTGCGCTTGCCCTTTGTATAGTTGTTTTCAGTGGTCTGGTGGCTCACCGTACTGGTCGGCCATTAGACCAGTCTCACGCGCTGCGACATGAGGCGAACGTCCGAGAGTTAATGACGATGAATGATGGTTAGCGACTTAAGTCAATAATTATGAATGATGGTTCGTGTCTTAAGTTAATGACGATGAATGATGGTTAGCGATTTAAGTCAATAATTATGAATGATGGTTCGTGACTTCAGTTAATGACGATGAATGATGGTTTGCGACTTAAGTCAATAATTATGAATGATGGTTCGTGACTTAAGTTAATGACGATGAATGATGGTTAGCGACTTAAGTCAATAATTATGAATGATGGTTCGTGACTTAAGTTAATGACGATGAATGATGGTTTGCGACTTAAGTCAATAATTATGAATGATGGTTCGTGACTTAAGTTAATGACGATGAATGATGGTTAGCGACTTAAGTCAATAATTATGAACGATGGTTCGTGACTTAAGTTAATGACGATGAATGATGGTTAGCGACTTAAGTCAATAATTATGAATGGTGGTTCGTGGCTTAAGTTAATGACGATGAATGATGGTTAGCGATTTAAGTTAATGATGATGAATGATGGTTCGCGACTTAAGTTCATAATGATGCATAATGGTTAGCGACTCAAGTTAATGACGATGAATGATGGTTAGCGACTTAAGTTAATGATGATGAATGATGGTTTGCGACTTAAGTCAATAATTATAAATGATGGTTCGTGACTTAAGTTAATGACGATGAATGATGGTTTGCGACTTAAGTCAATAATTATGAATGATGGTTCGTGACTTAAGTTAATGACGATGAATGATGGTTAGCGACTTAAGTCAATAATTATGAACGATGGTTCGTGACTTAAGTTAATGACGATGAATGATGGTTAGCGACTTAAGTCAATAATTATGAACGATGGTTCGTGACTTAAGTTAATGACGATGAATGATGGTTAGCGACTTAAGTCAATAATTATGAATGGTGGTTCGTGGCTTAAGTTAATGACGATGAATGATGGTTAGCGATTTAAGTTAATGATGATGAATGATGGTTCGCGACTTAAGTTCATAATGATGCATAATGGTTAGCGACTCAAGTTAATGACGATGAATGATGGTTAGCGACTTAAGTTAATGATGATGAATGATGGTTCGCGACTTAAGTTCATAATGATGCATAATGGTGAGCGACTCAAGTTAATGATGATGCATGATGGTTAGCGACTTAAGTCAATAATTGTGAATGATGGTTAGCGACTTAAGTCAATAATTATGAATGGTGGTTCGTGACTTAAGTTAATGAGGATGAATGATGGTTAGCGACTTAAGTCAATAATTATGAATGGTGGTTCGTGACTTAAGCTAATGACGATGAATGATGGTTGGCGACTTAAGTTAATGATGATGAATGATGGTTAGCGACTTAAGTCACTGATGATGAATGATGGCTCATAAGTTGGGCTAATGATGATAAATTACGATTACTGACTTAAGTTAACGATGATATGTAATGGCCAATGACTTAAGTTAGTGCTGATAAATAATGGTTAGCGACTTAACTTAATGATAATGAATGACGGTTAATGACTTTAGTTGATGATGATGAATGGTGTTGACTGATTTACGTCATTGATGCTGAATGATGGCTAGTGACTTTTGTTAATGATATTAAACATTGTCAATGGCTTATGCTATTGTTGATGAAGGGTGGTCAGTGACTTGAGTCAATGATGCTGAATGATGGTTATTTACTCAAGGCAGTGACAATGATTGTTGGTCAATAACTTAAGTTAATCATGATGAATCATGGTGAATGACTTAAGCTAATGATGATGAATGACCGCCAATGGCGAAAGACAATGCTGATTTTGATGGTTCATGACACAATTTCATGATGATGATGATGATGATGATGATGATGATGATGAATGATGGTTCATAAGTTGGGTTAATGATGATAAATGACGATTACTGACTTAAGTTAATGATGGTGAATCCTGCTCAATGACTCAATTTAATGCGGACGAATAATTGTTAATGACTTAGGTTTGTGATGATGAATCGTGGTTTATGACTGAAGTTAATGATGGCCAATGATGGTAAAATATTTTACTAATGATGAAGAATGATGGTTAATGACCTCTGCTAATGATGATTGATAATGGTCAATGACGTAAGAACATGCCGATCAATGATGGTTCATGGCATAAGTTCATGATGATGATGAAAGATGGTTAATGCCTTAAGCTAATGATCATGAATGATGGTTGATGACTTACAATGATAATGATGAATAATGGTCAACGACTCAAGCTAATGATGATGACTGACGGTTGATGACTTAAGTTTGTGATGATGAATGATTGTCAATGATTTTAGTCAATGATGATGAATGAACGTTAACGACTGAGGGCAGTGACAATGAATGATGGTGAATGACTTATGTTAATTATGATGAATGATGGTTAGCGACTTAACTAAAGACGATGAATGATGATTAGTGACTTAGATTAATGATGATGAATCATGGTTAGTGGCTTAAATTAATGATGGCCAATGATGGTAAGATATTTTTACAAATGACGATGAATGATGGTTAGTGACTAAAATCAACGATGATTGATGGTCAATGACGTAATAAAATGCTGATTAATGATGGTTAGTGCATTCAGTTAGTTACGCTTGAGATTTGTACTTCGCAGCTTTCCTGGGAGCTGTTCGCAGGGTTGGCCATGGGTTTTGGACACCCCTACCCCAAAGCTATGAACCACATAGGTACATTGATTGAAGGTGAATCATGCGGGCTGATGGTTCATGGCGTAGCTCTGTTCTGTTCAAGAGCTGAGATGTTTCAACACCAACTTCGACATTTCAACCACTTGGGGATGAATCCACCGCGTCATCGGTGGTCCAGCTATGGGTCACCGTGGGAAACACTACGGAAACGGTCACAGGTCACGGTTCCGCTGCAAGGTCAATGATTTCCAGGGCAGCTGGCCAATCTGCAGAAGAAGCGAAAATAACTGGCTGATAATGCCTTGCGACTGCCTGATGGTGTTCTAATCGTCAGCATTGGGGACACAACCCCCTGGTGTTCTTGAAATCACCGATGGGTTCTTCAAAAGGTCTCCGAACAACACTAAGGCTTGTATCCTACTTCTCTGGCCCAGCAAGTCTTGGAAAAAAGCGGTATGTCTAAGTGAAACCCTAGTTGTGTTTGGTGTCAAGCTAGTAAGTGTGGGCCAATAAGTAAGCTAGTATCTAGCTGTATCTAGTATCCGCTCAAGTTAAGACGATCACGGATGTTGTCAAACTAAATCGGCACCTCTCCGGTGAGCTCTCAGCGTTAGCCGCTGCAGTCCCAGCCTCATGGCAAACGGCAGGTTCTGACTGCGCAGTATGACACTTCGTTTTCCATATCCATCGGTATACATTGTCACAGCATGTGTTTACATCTCCATCGTGGCTTTTGTTTCCTCACAGACTGGGGGGGGAAACTCGTGAACTAAGACCACTGAATCATTTCTGCCTAGGCGGGTTGGGTAAGCTTGAGTTCCTCATCAGCCTTCTTCCCCGTGCAGCATCTTTTTGCTGATGATGGCTTTGGCCATAGTTGAGGCCATTGCCAAAGATTGCCACTTGAAGCTGCGTCGTCCAAATTAAACATGCTTGCAGCGCTTCCGAAGTGGTAAGAATTGGTGAGACAAGCGCCCCTGGTTCAAAAGGTAATGGGCTGCCTGCAGTGCTGAGCAACGCTTCTGCGGGTCAATGACAAAAGCACGGCACAATGCGTCACGAATGACCCAGAAAGCTGGAGCGTCATTGCTCCGAATAAGCCCGTGGAATTCATGACTAATTAGGCCGCGGCAAATCGAGCCAAACAAATGGCTAATGGTCCGGCCTTGAAAAGGTGGACTGCCGCAAACCATTTCAAATAAGCAAATCGCGGAAGCCCATATGTCTACGGGTCTTCCTTCAAAGGGCACTTTGCTCACTTTCCATGGTGGAGCTGAGTGTGGAAGCGCTTCCGGACTCAGGTTAGTCAAAGATCCACAAACGTCACTGTGAAGTTGGCCTTTGGCGCTCCAGCATGACGCTCCGAAGTCGCACAGTCGGACCGCGCCCTGCATGGCGACCAAGATATTTTCCATTTTGATATCCCGATGGATGACCCCCACCGAATGGATGTAGGCCACTGCGGACCTGGGACATCAGAAGGCCAATCTTGTGCTTGGCTTCTTGGATTCTTGTGGTGTGTTGTTTGGCGTTCTTGCGTCAGTGAGGCCATGAAGATCATGAAGGCCAATAACATGAACAAAACAGATCATTTGGATTCATTTGATGCCTTGTCGTCCACCCCTTCGTGAGTTATTATGAATTATTGCTCGTGCATTTGCTGCACCGACTTTCACTTATCAACTTGGCCAAGCTGCAAAAGTTGATGTGAAGCTTTGCTGATAAATTTGACGTCCTGCACATTCCTTGGTAGGATTCTGTGGCATAGCTCCATGACCAGTGCATCTGCGCACGCTGGATCATCTGCAACATGAAGCTTCACCACAAACTCTCCGGCACAAGCGCGAAGCAAAGACCGTTCGCGCGCCACGAAACGAACATCAGTCTCGACGCATTTGACCTCACAGCATGGAGATGTCATGCCAAACGCTGACATATCGAGTGTGGCGGCGATCGGGGTAGTGACTTTTAGTGCCCAGTTGATCCAGTTGATCCAGTTGATCCAGTTGACTTTCAACTGGATCAACTGGATCAACTGGGCGGACAAACGTTCAACTGGATCAAGTGGATCAATTGGGCGGACAGACCTGGAATGGGATCAAGCGGATCAACTGGATGGACAGACTTTTAACTGGATGGAGAGCACCGCAAGATGGGAAATGGGTCCAGGGCATGGTATGGCATACTTAGCCGGCATTAAGTTGGATAATTAAGTGTGTGATGGGAAATCCAAGCGAAAATTGGGCGACGCCGCCAGCAGATAAAAAACAGGCTGGGATGGGATGTACTGGTACGAGTGAAAAAACCGATGTTTGGAGAGTGGCTTGTGAAAAACATTGTGTGAATATCATATTTTTAGTAAAAACTGTGGAAATAACAATATTTTGTCCACTTGATATGCAAGATGGGTTGGAAAGTACAGGGTTTTTGTGTTTCGGAGGTGTACGAATCTGTGCAATTTGGAGCAAGGATGAAAATCTCCGGAAACATTTGGAACATTTCAGGGGATTTTGAAACGGCTTCGAAAGCGTTTTTTGTGTTTTTTTGTTCTAGGCCAAGTCCGCAAACACTGGAATTTACAGTGTTTTTGCAGATTCTATCTTGAAAACAAATATTTGAAGAGGGGGGAAAACTGTGTAAATACCGATGTTTTTGAAGGGGCATATGAACAAAACACTGTAAATACCGTGCTTTTTGAAAATATATCGTAAATACCGTGGTTTTGAAGACCTACAGAGCTAAAAATACTGAAATTTACAGTGCTTTTTTTTTGCAGTGAGGAAAAAACGTGGTAAATACTGCGTTTTTGGCACGAGCCGATACTGCCTCGTATACCTTTGGCCAACCATCAGCTAACCAACCATTAATGATGAGTGGGCGCGAGGTTTGTGGAGTGAGACTGGTTCTATACAACTAGCATGTCACATCCATAACGTATTCCCATGGTCTATGGTGTTAGCTGCTCATATCATATGTTATCATCTGGTCAATTTCAAGATTACGCAATTAGCAGTAATATTATGCGTTTAGAATCAACAATACGTAAGCATAGGTAATCATCTCTTAGCCGTTGCTATTCCAGATCTATCCACACCTGAGATTATTCAAAGTGGACATGCTCACAGTGTCGCTGCATCTGAAAATACCTGACTTGTTGTGGGCCTTGCTATAAGAGCAGTCCCTTTTCGAGATTCAGAGGTCCAAATTGGTCACCCAGATTGCCACCTCCGGTGCTGCAACTCAATACAAATGACATGCAATGTCTTACTAGCTGGGGAACTCAAAGTTGTGAATGGACCACTATAAATGGTCAATTCACTGGATGATGATACTGGGGGTACCCCAGACTGACTTGAGAAACCACGGCATTGGGATAAGAACGTTCCAATCATACCCGGCCAAACATTCCTTGTATCGGAAAAAAGAATTCTGAGGGAAGCTGGAGAAGAGAGTTGAAGAAGGTGACGATCAGGTTCTGGATTTCCAATTTCAGATGAACCTCAAAATACCTATGTCTCGTAAGAGAATCGCTGTATTTTCTCCACCCAGTTGGAGGTTCAGATTTTTTCAAACCTGGACAGCATCCTGAGTGAACTCTGTCGTAGGTGGGGATTGCCATTGGATTCGGCCCATTTGTTGCTGCCGACCTCATCCCCATGGGTCAACAGAACCGTGCACAGCGGTAGCCGGGGCACTGTCTTTCCAGTGTTGGTCAACAAGCTGAAGAAGCAGAACTGGCACCTGGAGTGGCTCGGATTCCCGCAATTTCCACCGGCTGATGGCGGATCGAGCTCTTCATAATGATGGTTCGTGACGCTTCATAGGCTGACTAGTGGTGATCGATAGTGGTGAATACCCCACGAATAATTCTTGATCATGGTTCATTCCGGTGGATGCACAGTGCTGCCAAACAAACACCAACAAGATGCCATGGTCAGCAGCAAACATCCGGTGGTTGATCTCCCATTGTGATGGGTAAACCCTGAAAATCACCAGGGGCCAACAAGAGCACAGTATGGGGCTGGTCCGCCCACAGGTGTGCTCCGTGCTGAAAACACCACTGATTCTGGAACGCTGCATGGCCATGCAATATCAAATCCAACGCAAAAATCTACATAGTGATGGTTAATTGATGCTTAGTTGATGGTTAATGCCTGCTGCAAAATGCTTCGTTGATGGCAAAGTGATTGAAAGGACTGCACTACGGGGTTTGCAATGGTCACATTGTGTCAGTATGAAAGCTTGTCGATGAAACTGTGAACGAACTTTGGAGTTCAACCGCTGAGTTTGCCACATAAATATGTATCACCAGGTTTTGGTGAAATTTCCGCAACAAGTTGATCGCACCTGTGGGCGACCAGCCGGGTCAGCTTCGCTTGACAGCCAACATTCAGGGTGTCACGTCACGTGACAACCCCCGCCGCCGTGCTGGTAGTGGTTGCTTCCAAGGAGCACGTTGGGCCAATAACCCTTGTAGGTCCCAGGAATGAAGCCACAATCGATGATGGTCTCCAAGTCAGAGGACTGCGGTCGTGCGGTCGACGACGAAAACAGGGAGGTCTCCGTGACAGCCGAGACACGACTTAGTCACTGGGGGATGGCGGATGATTTTTTTCCAAACTGGGACGGGACCCAGGGTAACGCCCAGTGGGAAGGAGGTGATTCTGCGTGAAATCCCAGTCAAGGCCCCATTTTCACTGGAGATGTCGCCGCTTTTTTCGCGGCAAAGAAATGGCCAATCAAGGCTCTAATGTTGGCTGATCGTAGTTGCCATCACAAGAGAACTCTCATCCCCTAAATCATGCAACAGTAGTCTTTTATAGTAATTTATCCAACCGTTTTTGGGGGTCCCCGTCTTGAGACTTGAGAACCCCCCATATGATTATATGCCAACCAGTATTGATAATGATCAACCATATGATCATTGCCAAGCATAGATAATGCTTACCAACCACCCTTATGGTTCTGTATACTTGGTGTGCGAAACAGCCTCAACCAACAGCTCACCCGTGTGCCGTTGAATCCTTACTGGTGAATAGGGCTGTGGGTCACCCTGTACCCTTGGTGTGCCATAATCATTGGCCATTGAGTGCCCTACTATTGTTTGAGAGTGTCTCCCAGGTGTGCCCCCATTGATAGGACTTGCATTCCCTACAGTTGTTTGATTTTGTCCCCCACTATTGATGGTTACAATAATATACATGTTTCTCAAAATAGGACCTCCCCAAATCATCCATTGATAGTCATTTACAGTCAAAAACCAACCTTTTTGGGGGTCCTCCATTATTGATGGTTACAGAAGCCCCCATCTTGCCCCATAGCTAACCCCTCCCGTATCCTGGGACACGGCGCTACTGTCAAACAGCTACGTCAATCAACGAAGCCTTGGAATTCTACTGGTTGCTTTGGCCACAAGGTCGGTCACAAGACGGTCCTGCTACTGCTCGGTTCACGGTTGGCATTGCAGTAATCCCATGAGCCACACAGAAGTAGCAATGCAAGTAGCGTACAAGTAGTTCCCGCACGAGGCGGAGGCGGAAGTTTCCAAAACTTATAAGTGCATATAGAAAAAAAACATTTGAGCCTATAGAATGGCGGTCAAAACATCACGAGCGCGCAACTTGTCTGGAGAATGATCTTGTGTTGCGGTTTTTGACAAGGCAATGCATGTCCTGGGTCACGAAACAAATCAAACTGTTTCTTGGGTCTGGAAACAGAATGACTTTGTGATGTCATGGATGTAATTTATGAGTTTCGTATCACAAGCTTTCATTCTTCGTAATCTTGGAGAGGTCTTAGTGTAAGCTAGGGTTGTCACAACTGAATGTATCATGTCACTGCCTTCGAAAATTGGTATTTCACTCATCAAATCATCAATGAAGTATTTCATTAAAGACCACGGGCAAGCATTGTCTACAGTCTTACAAGGCAAGCATTGTAATGTGGGGCAACTTGCGACAGCAACGCGACGCATCCGTTTTTTTCCGACAAGAGCAATTGCAGTCGAAACGATCATTACACGGTCCACAACGACACGCGCAATGAATTGCTGAAGTGTTTGACACAACTCAAGAACATGTCGCTACAGCTCATGCAAGTGCGTGACTAAATCAGGATGATACATTAGCATCCACAAGAGACGCGCGTTCCCAGGTAGAACTTTGATTTCCACATCTTGAGGGTGTCCAGTCACTAAACTGTGCGCGTGAAAATAAATGAGAAATTTTTGCATCACATCCAAACCTTTATACGTCAAGACCATGTGCGTAAAATCTTGGTCTTCCTCTAGAAAGCGCAAAACTTGCCAGAGGCAGTTGTAGCAGACACCAAATTCACAATAAACCAAAGCAGTTCTTTCGTCTCTCCATAAATTGTGAGTCTTATTGCATGCAACACACCAGTTTTTCTGCAGCGCTTCGTAGACCCGCAAAGCCCTTTTGAAGCCATGTCTCACTTTCGATGCGTCAACAGATTGAAATAACACATAGTCATTTGGAACAGGAATCTTATCAATGGTTTCTGCGAGAACCAGTGTAGCGAAGGACGAGCCCTTGCGACGACTGTTGCAGATTTGTCGAAACTTCTCCGTCGAGCATGTTCTGGCACGAAAGAACGTGGAACAAGCAGACAAACGCAAGACAGTTCTGACGTCGTACCATGAGAATTGTTCGACGCTGTCGATGCAAAACATGGCCATTGTTTGGACACGGTCCCCAGCGACGCGCGTCCTGTTGCTATGTCTTGAAAATGAACTATCCCCAAAAAAAAAAGACTACTAAGTCCGTCCGTCATGTGACTTCCCACATTCACATTGTGTCACCAATTGGTTATCTCATCGATGCTTCTTGTCTATGATTTCTTGTTTCTTAGTATATTTTCTCGACCTTGGACATTTTATCTTGTGACCATTTGACCAACATCTTTTTACATAAGTTCCTTCGCAGCCACAGACAAAACACAACCCATCCGTCTGAGACCTAGAACTAAGAGGATTTGAATATCCACTGAAAACTAGATTCCAAAACTACTTCAGTTCAGGATCCTCAAGAAAGAGTTCAGTATCCTGGAGTTGCCAGTTGGTAGTCAGCTAAGAAAACAAACGCCTATCCCGTGATTCTACGATCGAGGCAACAAGCAACCACCATGCTGGGGCACTGTAGCACCGTTGTGGATATGATGATGGCATACCAACCACGGCATCATCCACCTGGCCCGCCACCACCAGGGCACCCGGATCATGTTGCATCCCTTTTCAGCGGGCCTGCAGCACGCGGCTGACAGCAGTGCCTACTTCCAGGCTTCGGAAAATTTCCTTCCTCCAGCTGCAACCTTCAGACGCGCTCATATGGGGGGTTCTATAAATTGGAAACCCCAAAAATGGTTGGTTTATTACTATCAGTTGACTGTAAGTGATTAATGATGGATGATTTAGGGGGTACCCTATTTTGAGAAACCCCCATATCCACATGAGTCGAGTCGTTAGGAGAATCCGGGCAACCAAGTTCGCAACCGCATCGGTCAACAGATAAGGCTTTTCTTTTTCGCACTTGTGTTGGGGGGTTCCGCGTTCTCTCAGTCCACAAGCATTCAAGCATGTTTACACCAGGGGATGGCCCAACCAATCAACCATCTTGGTGCAAACCGTCAATGTCAACTGATCCATGTACATGTCCTCCGATCGATCATCTTCCTTACCCTTGACCCCCTTAGCACCCCGACTTCAAGCAACCCACATCTTCATCACTGAAATGCATCTCTGGTTCCTGGGCACCACGAGCCCTTCATAGGATCGGCTGGTTACTGCCCTCCGGACAGCTGGCTGCGTTCATCATGAATGCAGCGTGGAATGGTCACAGACTTTGCCTTTGGATGAGTTTTTGTGTTTTGAACCCAAACATCTATCTGTGTGTCAAAATTGGGAAAAAAACGAACCTGGGTTTTTTGCCTCCCGAACAACACTTGATTTCACCTTTTTCGGAAGATGCTTTGGCCGCTTGCACTGCTGGAAACATTTGCTGTTCCACGAACCGTTGCTCACCCATGCCATTTCTTTTCAAGTCACAATTGTCAGCAACGGCTCTCGTTGATACTGCTGCTCCATCTCGCTGAATTGCCCAGACAGTTGGCGTTGAAAGTAGACCCATCATTGAAAATGCATCGAACACCATTGGGTGCTTCTCAAAAGAGGGGTACCCCTGAATCATCCAACAATTGTCATTTATAGTAGTGAACCAACTATTCTTTGGGTGCCCCCATTTTAAGAAACCACCATTTGTAATTGCTACTCCATCTCTGATCGACCAATGCATGCTCCGAATCAACAAGGGGTGGAACTTGCATTGTGATCAGCAGTTGCCAGAAAATCTCAATATGATGTCTTATCAGAATGATATATCATCCAAACAACTCTAGATGGGAGAATCGACCTTACATCATCAACAACTATTTGTGCACCTACAATGATTGCTACGTACTACGAACCAACTATCTGCTTGGAATCATTCGTAATTGATCAACTCTGTACCAACACTTGATCAACAACTAGTTCTTCATGTTGAACTTTTTGTCAAAAGTCAACTTAGCCAACAATTGATCATTCACAGTTGACGAAGTTGATCATCTGTCAATGATCAACTGTTAATAATGAACTAGTTGTGATTGGTCAACTTAGTCAACAGTTGAGCATGATTAACCCTCAATAGTTGATGAGTAGTCAACTTACTCACCCATCGCTAGTTGATGATTTACTAAACGTTCAGCATTGACAGCTGGTGGCGCCGGCTGAGCACCCCAGACATGGCACTCAGCCACTGTGGTGCTCACAGTCTCAGGACAACGTGGTAGCTGCTGAGCCCCCCAGGTTAGCTCCCAACGATAAGGGCCGCGGGGCTACGATACAGCAGTGGTTACAAATGACTGGTGAGCTAATCCAGAAGCAGCTCAAGTAAACAACAGTGCCTGCTAGAACTGCCAGTCATGAGCCATACATATCACTGATTGGGCTTATTCGCTGGAGTTGATAACCTCAATGAACCAGCTCACAAGGTGGGCTTGGTTACCTGGTATTTCTGAACCGGCTGGGGGGGTCACCTACGGTCCAGATGAAAGCAGTACCCAGGAATGAACAAGTCGTCATGATTGTTACAATATTGATGATGAACCATCATTGAAACCAATATGAACAACCACTCTTCACAAAGGGTGACAACCATGAACAAACACTAGCCTGTATTTACATCAAGGGATGGACCAGCACTGAAAAAAATTGTCTCCACGAATTGCGAGGATCAAACCCCAAAACACCTGCTCAGTCTTTGGTCGGGACTTTGGGCACAGGATTGATTCCCGTTGCCTTGTACACCCAAACTAGTTGACCACCGGATGCTATCATCACACCTTTTCTGGAAACATCCCTTCTGACTTGGGAATCTGCGATCCAAGAGCTGCTAAATCTTGAGGCCACGGAGAAGGAACGAAAACTAGATGCAAGGCTGGCAAAGATCAAAGGAACACAACATGTGCGCAAAGAAAAGAACGGTAGTGATGAACCTGGTGATCTGTTATCTTTTGCCTCAAAAAATGGAGTGATTATCCTGATGATGGTGATGACGAGGAGGATGAACCTTGCTAAAGCCCTGGGGGCTGAAGCGGACTGCTTTCCCCACTGAGGGCCCGCGACCATGATACTTGCAAAGACCTACGGGCCATGGAGTGAACAGGGTATTTTTGGGATCGCATGGGATTGCAGCAATGGGAACTTGAGGCTTACTTGAGGCGGTCGGGAACCATCTCAGAAAGAGAGTGTTCATTCATGTAAAATGTTGAAATATGCATACAAAAAAATAAGGATTGGATGCTGTCCAGAACTAGGAGTCCACCCACGAACAAAGAATGAGATGCTGTTTGCTGCTGAAAGGCAACAATGAGTCAGCGGTGCTTTCGCTACGATTTGTGATGGATGCGTATCTTATTTTCGTGCGAGAGATCATCACCAGCTCTAAATCTCTGCAGGGGTCTGAAAAAACAAGAAATGGCCGGCCATGCTACTTTCCTATCCGCCTATCCACTGTCTTCCTATCAGAGTAGGTCCACGTAGAGCAGAGTAGATTCAACCTGATACTAGTACAGCGTTGATTTCACAAGGTTACACCCACCTGCTTAGTATCCCTTATCATCCGTTCAATAGTCGTTATCATCCCATCCCCATGCAGCAGCAATCGTAAGGCATTGTCTATCATCAAAGGGAGCAGTTGCACATACTCCAAGAGAAAAAAATCGGAAATCGGTCCACAATGACATCACCAACTCAATGGACTCATCCATCCCACCGCTGCCTTTCCCACTCCATGCGCCAGGTACTCATAGGGAGCACAAACGGCCTCCGACTCATCGGTACATTTCCTGAGCAACGAGGGAGCCCTGCACGGTGGCAGGGACACGAA
>VSDK01024573.1:582380-608465 GCA_009767595.1 Symbiodinium kawagutii
ATCTATTCCTTTTGAGATCTTTTTCCTTTGGAGATGTATTTCTTTTGAGATGTATTTCTTTTGATATCTATTCCTTTTGAGATCTTTTTCCTTTGGAGATGTATTTCTTTTGAGATGTATTTCTTTTGATATCTATTCCTTTTGAGATCTTTTTCCTTTGGAGATGTATTTCTTTTGAGATGTATTTCTTTTGAGATCTATTCCTTTTGAGATCTATTTCTTTTGAGATCTTTTTCCTTTGAGATGTATTTTTTTGGAGATCTATTTCTTTTGAGATCTATTTCTTTTGAGATCTTTTTCCTTTGAGATGTATTTTTTTGGAGATCTATTTCTTTTGAGATCTATTTCTTTTGAGATGTATTTCTTTTGAGATCTATTCCTTTTGAGATCTATTTCTTTTGAGATCTTTTCAAATCTTCGTAACACGGAAGTTCCGCACTTCGTAACTAAACTTCCTTTGACAATCAGTTGATACTGGAACCAATAGTCCTGCTATGACTCAATAGATTGCCAGAGCTTCCCGTCGCCAGGTGGCTCGTTGATCATCCCATTGTGATTGCTTGGGCGTTCTCTGTTCTCCACCACTTAACATCCTTAAGGTGTTCTTAGACAGCAGTAGCAAGAACTCCCAATAATCGAGCATCATTGACAACTATCTCAATCATTCATGATCAGATGAACAATCTTGATCAATGTGACCATGACATTAGCCATTATATGGGTGTTTCTCGAAATAGGGGTGCCCCAAATCATCCGGTTCTTGTACTAATTCATCGCCATAAACCAACCACAACTTTGTGGTCTCCCCTTCTAAGAAACCATTGTATCCCTTAGTTCTAAAGGCATCCATTTTGGGGTCCCCAAAAATGGCGCTTACGCAACCACCATATCAAGGCTGGGATTTTTCGGGTGGATCCACCACTGGGTCGGACCTCCAGCTCCGAAATCATCGCGGAATCCATCTGATCGGCGAAGGAAGCTGGTTGCCATGGGAACACCATCCGGGGACCCCGTGGCCAAGACATGGATTTATAGCTACTATCAATAGGGAAATTATGGGAAGCCACTTTTGGACAAAGCCATGTACCGTTTTGGATAGATCCATCTGGGAATCTCCATGTAGTGATCTGCGTGTCTCCAGTGAACAAATGGACAGATCTTCGTTGGGGAGAACAAGAAATGGTTCTGGTTGGAGGCACCCAAAGGGTCGGTGAGTTGCTGAAACGCTGGTTTTTCCGGCCGGGCTAATCCCAGACTGCTGCAGGCCTTCTTCCAGGTAGATGGATCTTTCTCATCCTTCATCAAGTAGAAGCCGCGCTGGTCATCAGCACACAAATGAGAACCTCCACGAACATCCCAATTGGATGTATCAAAAGGTTCGGGACCACAAAAAAAGGGGCGACAATGGTCAGATGTTCGCTAGGAAAAAAGGACTGGTTGACCATTTTGACTCGTGAACTTGGAAGCAGCACATTTTCACCTGGAGCTCCCCAGCAGAGATATGGACTTCTCACAGAGGAAGCAGCTGACAACCAGAATCCCTGCAGATCTTATGTTGGTCCATCATTCGTGAAACATGTACCGCACCCAAGGCGCAAAGAATCCAAGTCAAGACTGGTTGTTCCAACTGCAATGGTGTTGTGAGTAATGATCCCAGGTGGGAATCAAAAAAATTGGCGTGCTGTTTTTTTCCAGCAACCAAGCAGCATTGTTCAAACCCTACTTGGCCATAACGACTCTCTTCTGCGTTGGCTGTAGCACAACTCTTCTGAGCTTTATCCACAGTATGCATATGGGTTGAGTGGACTGTGTTAGTCCTTCATGTCAAACCATCGTCGTGATTGCTGAATGCATGGATGCATGCATGGATGCATGGATGCATGGATGCATGGATGCATGGATGCATGGATGCATGGATGCATGGATGCATGGATGCATGGATGCATGGATGGATGCATGGATGGATGGATGCATGGATGCATGGATACATGGATGCATGGATGCATGGATGCATGGATGCATGGATGCATGGATGCATGGATGCATGGATGCATGGATGCATGGATGCATGGATGCATGGATGCATGGATGCATGGATGCATGGATGCATGGATGCATGGATGCATGGATGCATGGATGCATGGATGCATGGATGCATGGATGCATGGATGCATGGATGCATGGATGCATGGATGCATGGATGCATGGATGCATGGATGCATGGATGCATGGATGCATGGATGCATGGATGCATGGATGCATGGATGCATGGATGCATGGATGCATGGATGCATGGATGCATGGATGCATGGATGCATGGATGCATGGATGCATGGATGCATGGATGCATGGATGCATGGATGCATGGATGCATGGATGCATGGATGCATGGATGCATGGATGCATGGATGCATGGATGCATGGATGCATGGATGCATGGATGCATGGATGCATGGATGCATGGATGCATGGATGCATGGATGCATGGATGCATGGATGCATGGATGCATGGATGCATGGATGCATGGATGCATGGATGCATGGATGCATGGATGCATGGATGCATGGATGCATGGATGCATGGATGCATGGATGCATGGATGCATGGATGCATGGATGCATGGATGCATGGATGCATGGATGCATGGATGCATGGATGCATGGATGCATGGATGCATGGATGCATGGATGCATGGATGCATGGATGCATGGATGCATGGATGCATGGATGCATGGATGCATGGATGCATGGATGCATGGATGCATGGATGCATGGATGCATGGATGCATGGATGCATGGATGCATGGATGCATGGATGCATGGATGCATGGATGCATGGATGCATGGATGCATGGATGCATGGATGCATGGATGCATGGATGCATGGATGCATGGATGCATGGATGCATGGATGCATGGATGCATGGATGCATGGATGCATGGATGCATGGATGCATGGATGCATGGATGCATGGATGCATGGATGCATGGATGCATGGATGCATGGATGCATGGATGCATGGATGCATGGATGCATGGATGCATGGATGCATGGATGCATGGATGCATGGATGCATGGATGCATGGATGCATGGATGCATGGATGCATGGATGCATGGATGCATGGATGCATATCTTTGACTCTCATGCTATTCGGGGGCTGTGGGCCTCATGAATTTAACAGACTGCATGTGATGAAAACGTGGATCATTCTGCCTCCCACTCGTGTTTTTTCTAGCCCCGGCAGCCATGGGCCATCGGCATCAATCTGTTTCAATGTAAACACAACATGTGGCGGTGGCGCTTTGGATTCCCATGACTTTCAGCCGTTGGATGTCCAACTCCAGGACCCAATGGCTCCCACCCGGCACCGAAAACCAGCTGTCGCAGATGGGAGGAGAAGAGAGGCATCCCAAAGAGCACCATCAACGTGGCGGTACTCAGCGCCTGGGCGCCGCGCCGGGCACGAGCACGTGGACCCCACCAGGAGATACCACGAGTGCCATTGGATCATGTGACTTTCATCTGAAGCTTCAGGCAATCTTGCCATCTGGGAGATTGTAACCATTCTGAGTTGATGATATCTGCGAAGTGATCTTGTCAGGGCACAGCCCGACCATGGAACGCCTTCATGATCACCCCTTTGGGGAGCTGCTGGCTCCCCCTTGCTGTACCAAGAAGCCAATGCCAGATGACCCTGGAAGATCTTGTTCTGGTTGGCATACTTCACCGTCTTTTTGGCTTTGCCTGGGGACCAATTCGCAGCGCCGTCAGGTTCTACATCATTCCTGTGTCTATGGACGTAGCCACGTTCGGTGGAAGGTGCACAGATGAACCTGCAGCAAGTGCCACAGAGTGATGATGACAATGAGTATGACAAGGACTGATGATGACAATGAGGTCCTTGGTGACAAAGAGATGGAGGACAAGGACCTCGTTTGCAGGACCCTGAAAATTGGAACCGCACAATGATGTGGGGAAAATGCGTATCTTCTCAAGAGTCTACGTCGCATGTGTGGCATCAGGGATGAAGTGAAAGGCATCTTTCTGGAGTGCTTACAACAACGGAGCCCGGCCCTGTAGCTACAGTCACCACTGAGAAACCGGTTGCTGCTTAGCCTATTGGCTCTGCAGCTGCCTGAGTGGATTGCAACTCACCCAGGATAATCTTGATAGTGACCCATGTCGACATGGAATCCAAGGCGATGGCAATAATAAGAACGAGATGTTCTGAAAAACATAGGGTAGAAATAACACTCATAATAAGTTCTGAAACATCACAACAAGACTGGCAAGATCTTCATAACCAATAGACATTACAGAGTCGTTGCACGAAGCCCAGTTGAGCGCCAACAGAGAACGGCTTCTTGCTGAAGTTGGTGCAGCTTTCCAGGCATTCTGCGAGGTTGGTGAAGAGACTTCCGGTGTACTGACCCATGATGGATAACCATGGTTATAAACCCCAAAAAGGAGCCTATAACCATGGTTTACTAACAGTTATAACCCTAGAATGTAGACTATAACATTTCTAACCATGGTTAGTCACCACTTACTAAGTGGAGATGCAGATCCAAGTAATCCATTGAAATCGACCCCAGAAAAGACACAATGATCCTTTGGATCACTGACTCTTGCTGGGAAAGGACGCCTTTTACATGTGTCAATCATCCACAGGATCATGCAACAAGATCATCCATAGAGACCTGAAAGATCTATCATTCGGATATGTCCAAACAATTCTTTCACCAACTGGCAAACCAACCGCAAATGCTTTAGGCATTTGTCACCCAAAAATCACCCCCACTGATGTGGGGCCTACCAACTTCAGAACATCCCTGGCCCTTGTCGTCAAGAGGCTTTGCAAGAGTTTCAACTCTTCTTCCACTGGCTCACTGGCATCCTGGTCCCCAGATACAGCACGTCTCTGCGAGTTCCCCCCGACACACCCGGTTAGATCAGTCAAATGCTTTGCACAAAGCCAAGAGCACACTATCCACTGGAGAAGTTCCTGGACAGTGATGTTCCAACTCCACATAAAGTTTCCAGAGGTACCTTTAGCTTTCAGATTTGAATTCCAAAGAATTGAGGCAGAAACATGTGGTGCTTTCGCAAAATAGGGGTACCCCATAAAAGTGGTTGGTGCATTTCTAAGAAGTGATTAATGTAAAGGATGATAATTGGGGGTCTCCCTGTAAATTGAGAAAGACCCAAGTGGATGAGGAAGTGGATCACTGAAGCATCATCCATGGTTTATTATAAGAAATGGAGGATTTGGGGGGTCCCCTATAACTTGAAAAACACCCATGCATTGCATGTGAATAAACTTCTGCCAGAAGCTCGCTCCAGCCCTCCATCAAGTGGCTTTGAATCTCGAGTTTGGGATCTATTCATCAAGAAACAATTGAACAGGAAGAGTTCACTACAACTGATTCTGTGGCTTGGTGCAATTTAACAATCTCAGACAAAAAGACTTCACTTCAACACAATCTCCCATTTGGGAAAACAACCTTAGGGCATTGAAGTTTCTCCCAAATTGTGGGAAAGTTTAAATTTATGGTGGTCTCTCAAGATGGGGGTACCTCCAAATCATCCATGATAATGCAGTTATAGTACTAAACCAACCAGTTTGGGGGTTTCCTATTTTGAGAAACCCTTGTCTATTCACTACCTGGAACCCAAGTGACCTTTGTTTTGGAAGGTTAAGCCCCAAGTTTAAGGGTGAAACCTGCCAAAACAAGGGTCATGTGGGCTCCAGGTAAACAAAACCAGCTGATGATTGGACAAAGATACCACCTGGCCCTCCTTCCCGACTCGTCCTCGCAACATCCCAGCAACAAGGTTCTACCTCACAGCGCAGGTGGTGAAGCCAAAGAGCTGAACAAGTTTGCTCCAAGAAATACCAGGGTTCCTAGTAGATGGGTAGACCCCAACAAGAAAAGTCATATCCAACTCAGTAGATGGGTATAGTTATCCCAAACAACCGGCCCAGTCATTTCTACCATGACTCCTGGTTTTCCGACTTGCGGCTCAAGTTAAACTTCATGGGGCCTCACCTTGTTGTACCTCCGAAAAAGTAACATGGACTGTGAAGTCAGGGGCCAAAGAAAGATGTCATCGTAACCTTTGATCACGATGATCATATCTGCCAAGGGACTGTTCTCACATATTGCTTGCGGTTTCTCTGTTGCACGATGCTCATTCTGGTAGAATACTATTGTTGATGGCATCAAGGACGAAAAGACAACGACAACGCCAACCATGAGATCACCTGTTGCTGCTGATGCCGCTGCTCCTACAACGATGGCAATCACGACGAGGGTGATCGCAACGAGGGCGTTGACAGCAACAACAACAACAACAACAACAACCACGACGACGACGACGACGACCAACAACAACAACAACAACAACAACCACAACAACCACAACAACCACAACAACCACAACAACCACAACAACCACAACAACCACAACAACCACAACAACCACAACAACCACAACAACCACAACAACCACAACAACAACAACGACAACAACAACAACAACCACCGCCCCCCTCAACACCATCACCACAACCATGATGAAAACAACGACAGTTCAAACGACAGCAACAACGGCGGACCTATGACGTGTCACCCGCGGCAGTTCCAAGGTACCACTTGCCATAGCTGACGACATTGCCTTCCACGGGGCCTCAGGAGAGATCAGGGTCGACCAGTTGGTAGAAAACGTCTCGAACCAATATGGGTCAGCATTGACCATGTGGCTATATAGTGGCTATATATAATGGCTATATAATGGCTATACAGTCAATAGCTGGTTAATGGTTAATCCATATGGTGGTTTCTCAAGCCATAAGGGACCCCTGAAAATTCATTGGTTCATTTCTATAAATGACTATTAATGGATGATTGGGGGGCACCCCTACTCTGAGAAACCACCATGTATGGTTACATGGAAAATCCATGGCGAATGTCATCACCATGCCGGGATATAAGCCAGTGATTTGGAGGTAGGATTCCCTGGCATGGGGGCTTCTCATTCGGATAAGCTCCCGAAGCACCAGTTGGGATTGGCGGGATGAAAGTTGGCAAGCGGAAACTGACACTACATATAATTGAATTTGCAAAGGTGAACTGTTAATCATCACCATGGTGGATTTGTGAACAGTAAGGGAGCCTGGATTGACAATTCACTAGAAAGAGGAATAAGCACTGCAGCACGACCAGTGAATATGTGTATATTATAGTATGTAAATATGTATACATGACACTATATATATATATATCTACATATGTCATATTGATAGATGTAGGTACGTGCATCTATGTGTGTAGATCTATCGTTCGGAATGATCTGCATGGCAGGGGATCTGACAGCAGCCAGAGCCCGTTTCGTGAGCCGAGCCGCCACGTTTGCTCAAAGGGTGTTTCAATTGAGCTGCACGGCTGCAAGCACGGCAACCAGTGGTGGAAATGGCCCGGCAGGGCCCCTGAAAAGGGGCGCTGGGGTGGTCAGCTGGGACGAATCTTCGTGAGAATGCTGAGATCGGAGCCAATATCAACCATCAAGGTTGGGTAGTTACCCTTGATGATCCTTGATTACTCAATATATGGATAATAATACTTAATCACAGGAGATAACTGACCCTGGATGATCCTTGATAATCCTTGAAGCAACATCTCGA
Source organism: Symbiodinium kawagutii (assembly GCA_009767595.1). NCBI lineage: Eukaryota > Dinophyceae > Suessiales > Symbiodiniaceae > Symbiodinium > Symbiodinium kawagutii. Next base: position 590,069 of record VSDK01024573.1, read on the forward strand.
GATCCAACGGTTCTGATCTGCAACGAAGCAATGCAGTCGATCAACTCCCAAGCATGAAGGGTTCCCAACAGCCCGTCCCACTACGACTGGGCATGGCAGACAATCCCAACCTGTCAGTTTCCCCCTTTGGTGAAGCAATGTGCCTCCAATGTGTCTTGTGATTCTACGGTCAGATCAAACTCTGATAAACCAGTAACACCGATTTTAAGTTGATGGCTCCATTGCGGCCAACCACTTGTCTTTTGCAGTACCATGCACCAGTTAAGGATCGTCTTTGCACATATACATTGAATTTTATCATTGTTTCCACATACACAAATCATCCAGCGTCTGGCGTGCATCTTCGGCAACATGCGAATCTTCGTCCACCGGAGATGACGCCCGGCTACGTAGCGGCAAGCCCCCAGCAGTGACCATGCCCAGACCTGGCAGCGTTCCGCAGCCCTGCTGTTTTCCACGGCTGACATCCTAAGCCTCGTGTGGAACTTGGTGAAACTTGGCTTGAGCGAACCTGGATCCAGTGGGTCACACATATGAAAAACCAATCACGAGGGGCATAGCCCAGGCAACAGCAGACAGACTTGAGGCCAGGCGTAGGTGACGAAAGCATGGCATCTGACCGGAAGAATAAACAACGATAAAGTATGCATTCATGTGGTTCTTGAAGAAAACCGCAACAAGTGGAAACTGTGGCGCAACAAAAACGGCCCTGGGGGGCATTGAACCAAGCTGGGGGGCAATAATCTAATTATTCAATTGTTTGTGACTTTTGGAGGTCCCGTCCCTGCCAATTACTTGCTAAAGCAAGAGCAACTTCAGCAAGATGCCGCTAGCTTTCGTGATAAGCAGCCAAAAGATATATGTAGCAACCGCATAAAAATGAGGATCATGGTTCAAGTATAACTATGATGGATAAGCAGCCAGCATATGCATATACAGCATGTGTCAAACCAGTCAATGGCTCGCCGAAATTATCCTTCTTCCATCAGCAGCTGTCCTCTTTCGAATCCAACAGAAGCGAATACAACTGTTGACTATTGTATGGGACTCGGAAATAAAATTCGAACCAACGAATTTGAAGATGATCAACCATGCAATACACTAGTCAAGTACTATTCTGTTGCTACTTTCCTTCGAATCCAGTGATTGGATTTGCTTCCCACTAAGAATGTTCTTTGGATGCTGCTCTTCTGCTGAGCACGGGGCTCGGTTTCCACGTGTTTCCACCCTCCAGAAGCGCTCCCAACCAATCGTTGGCAAGCGGAAGCGCGTCTTGTGAAAATCCTAAGACAAACACATCTCACATGACACTTCTCCAATCACTTGCACCAGTGTCAACAATTACTACTGTACATCTTGGGGATAGGTTCTACTTCTTAAGATTGGCGTTGCAGTCGAAAAGTATGTATAATTGCGTGCACACACACATACGTACATGTTAGATCGTATATATTTGGGTGTTTCCCAAAATAGGGTTACCCCCAAATGATCCTTTATTTGCCATGTCTAGTCTAGTAATAAACTTATCATTCTTGGGGTTCCCTACTTTGAAAAACCGCAATTTTCACGTTACAGGTCATCTGCGAAAGCCCAGATCTTCGCAGGAGACTCGAATGCACTTCAGGGTAGCCACCGTTTCGGCATGAAGGCACCAGGGTTGTGAGATGGCGGACTGGCTTCCAACAGCAACCAGTGGATACAATAATCATCTGGTGGTTAGTTGCGCCATCTCTATGAGTCAATCAATCCATTCCCCAAGTGGGAAAATGAAAATGTTCAAAAGCACCAACCAGTCATCTCAACCTATGAACTTGTAGGATGGCCATCACTCTCGTGTTGCGAACCCTGGAGATGTGACGGGCAGATGTGACTTCTCCGCACCACGGGTTCCATCATTACGCGAATGAGGGCGACGTGGTCATGTCGATGCATTTCGGCTTCTCTTCAAGACCAACTTCTGCTCCGTATGCAGGATCACGTACAAATTTGCCGTGTTTTTCTGGGGGTAACCATGGTTAGTAACTACCCTGGTGATAAATTGATTATAACCGTAGATACTAACCACTTACTAACTGGCAGATAGACCACGCGTTGCCATTGAAGGAGATATACCACGCAATGCCATAGATGAAGCATCTGGGCTAGATATCTGCATGTGTGTTTTCTACTCAAATTAAAGAAATTGGGTACATTTGCAAGTTCTCAGCAACAGCGATAAAACACTCTTTGGCTATGGGTCAATTGTACTCAACCAACTCAAGGGTGATAATCAAAAGCTGTCCTGGTGAATGATAAGAACATGGACACTGTGGAGAGCTCATTACTGTTGATCATGAATTACGCAGGACCATCCTGCATTGCTGGTCACAGCTTGATGGAATGGATTTTACAATGGACTGCACGGACACTGTGTGGCTAGCCAAACATTTTGATGGCCCTCGTGGACACATCGTGATTTCTCACAAGTCAAAAACTTTTAATTACTGGTTAGATCCGGCTCGTGGTAAGGACATTGAATGATTGGACATATCACACTACTGACTGGTAGATTCCCAAAGATTACCATCTTATGATGCCGGGGTGCTGATGAAGAAAAACAGGAGAAATCAAGGGTTCGATCAATATCATGACTATCGATCACGACGAATGATGAGGTTGCAGTTGAGTGACGATAACATGCATAGATCCACTGGAAATATTATGGCTGTAGATGTAAATGCTACTTACCAAGCCATCCACTATGAAAAGTTACGCTCCAGTACTTATGCGATGGAACCAATGCATGCATCATCGTTCTCACTCACAGTGAATGGATAGCCACGCCGTGTCATAAATTACAAGGAGCATCAACGACCCCAATGGAGATATTGCCGCGAGCATGAACATAAAACATGGAAACCATACTGTTCTAGAACTTTTTGGTGGATTCTGACCATCATACACACAGCTATTGCTCGTTGTCATCCCCATATGATCGACCATCTTCAACAAGCATGGTTGATCTATCAGCCAACCATATCAGCACATTGCTGTTCTATGATCATTGATAAAGAATCACCTATTACCAACCACGATCATCCATCGCTAACCCAATCTTAACATGCTCAGTTACGGGGTCAGCGAATCTTGGTTTCGTCGCCCTCGTGTTCGAAGACTAGGCATGGCACCGTCGGAGATGGCGACGATCCGTCCCCCAAGTGGCTCAACCCCAAGTTATTGGCTAGTTGGATGATCATCCCACTTAGTAACTGGTTAGTAACCATGGTTAGTAACCGCTAGTTGATGGACATCAGCGATGTTACATGGCACTTGGGAGGACGGGGCCACAGGCGGCCACAACCCTGTGCTGAATTTCATCTTCGCTCAAGGCCTCGTGCAGTGAAAAACGTTGATCAGCAGCTCCAGGAGTGAGACGTTGCTGGGATTCGGGGTAAAGAAGTGCCAACAGCATAGTAAGCTCACCCGATCGACTGATTTGTGTCTGGTACGTACAATATATACATTTACTTATTGTGTTTTTATTTACTTATTGATTTATTTATTTATTTATTTATTTATTTATTTATCTATTTATATATTTATCTATTTATCTACTTATTGTGTTTTTATTTTCTTATTGATTTATTTATGCATTTATCTATTTATATATGTATCTATTTATCTACTTATTGTGTTTTTATTTGCTTATTGATTTATTTATTTTTCTATTCATCTATTTATCTATCTATCTATTTATCTATTTATTTATTTTTGTATTCATATCTATATATATATATTCATTTCTTTATCCATTCATTTTTCTATATACATATACATATACGTATATATATATATATGTAACGTTACTGCCTTTCAATGAACCTTGTGCATGATGTCCCATAGCTCAAAGCCGGCCCCTTATCTGAATTGGCATGCTGTGTAAATGACCCGAGGATATTGGATTAGTACCTCCACTTTCGCCATCGCTCTGCCAAACTGTCCATGAACCCCGGATTTGGCGCAATGAATTATGAACACTAAGCTCGTCCCCCGGATAGTGACAACACAGATGGTAGAGATGGTTTTTGGTTTCACCTTCTTTGAAAAATATTTGCCAATCAACCACCCCAAATGCTTTGGAACATAATCAAAAAGCTCAAAACCACCAACTAGAAATTCCCACTCCCTTTTGGAGAGGTGTTTACATCTGTTGCTGTTTGATTCTGGACTATGAGAAATTTCAGTCAAGTGGACGGCATGGTGTTGGATGCTGCCATGTGCGATTTGCTCAAACAACTGAGCGAGTTTTGTTAGCAACTATGGCCAGCAATGGGCATCATGATGGCTTTTGTGGGCGTAATTATAACAATGTTTCTTGTGCCACACCATGGTTTCTTTATCCGCACAAAAACTATGATCTTCCCAACTGAAAGACCTTGAGTGCAGATTGTGGTCCCATGTTGTCCTCTCCTCTGATCTGCCCATCCACAGCTATGGGGGGCCACCACTTCATTTACTGGGTAGGGCTCCCTGGAACAACCGCGGTAGCCCCAGCTGGAAGTGACCACTTGCCGCGAATGCATCGCATGCGTCACATACAAACCCGTGTACATGTGCACTGGCGCATCCATATCCATTTTTGTGCTTTTCTACAAAGATAGGTATGCCTTTATAAAGACATGTGTATAAATAAATAAATGAATACATACATATATACTATTTACATACGAATATATATATATATAAAGGCTATATAATATAGGTATTTCTATCTATAGCTAAAAGTGCCGATGTGGGTAAATACACTTACATATGTGTGTACATACATTAAAAAGAATACACATATACTCGTGTATACAGATATATATATATGAATATACATACATATATATATATATACAGGTATGAAAAATGAAAGATTGATCGATAGATTTGTGATTCGAATCAATGCTCGGTCCAACGCTGGGTCCCCTTTCGGCTCGCTCCGAGCCTTCCTTTGGGATGTCTCCACTTAGTGGATCGATTTTCCTATCGCAGGTCTGGCGGTTGAAACGGCATGGAGCTGCTGATCACCATCCTTCACTTCCTATGGTTGCTTAGTAATCAATCAACTTCCTATGGTTGAAAAGGAAAGTGATGAATGTGAAGGTTAAAGGTTCAATAGATCTTAACAGTGGTTACTTGCTAATCATCCGTGATTCACCTAGAACACCTCGGTAGGAACTAGCTCGGCCAGCAAGACCACTCAAATGATCCCCATCTAATATGATAATAGGAGTTGCTCACAGTACCTGGAATGCCCAAGCTCGATCCTTTGATGCTGTTGCGAGAACCCTGGCGCTCTGAACCGCAACTCGTGGCAGAGAAAAATGGTCACCAAATTCCCACCGGGGTTCATCCAAGTGTTCAGAGCTGAGTTACCCATGTCTTTGGTATGGCCCTGCCATGCAGCTTCTAAAATCCACCAGCAAGACTTCAACAGGCCACTGATTGGGGGGGACTCTGCATTTGCAGCTGGAACATCATCCTGGCGGTGGCATGCACCTGCTGCGGATCGAGGGTAGGCCATCCAGAGGCTTCACCGAAACGTCCGCCCTCTGATGGTCCAAAATCTAATGCGCAGTGTGTAGCTCCCCTGATGGATACAAACTTAATATATCCGACACCAATCGGCCAGCTTTGATGATGTTGGGCTGAGGTTACTCAGCAGTTTGCCAACCACCTATTGAGGAGTTTGTTCCCCCCATCAGTCAATCATGTTTCCAATCATGATTCATGGGTCATGAAGATTCCGAGTCCCAGTAAATCAAACAAAGCAGCTACAACGATTCTGCACATTTAGCAGTCTCATCAAAAATGCAGCCTATGACCCCCAGCCAAGTCAATCCACCTTTCACAACACAAACGACCACTGCAAACACAACAGTCAGACAAAATCATCCATATCGCTTGTGCCCCGAGGGTTGAGCACTTGGGCATCCGTGTTCTTTGTAACAAAATGGGTAACCCGGCATTGCTACCCCCGGGTGGCCTGGCTGGTCAATCTGCCTTCACATCCTGCGGAGAATCAGATTGGCGGCCTCAAAATTGGCCATTGGCAAGTGGGTAATCAGTTTCTGATATATATATATATATGTAAAAATAAATATATATATATATATATATATATATTGGTTTCTCAAAATAGGGAGGTGTCCTGATCATCCATTCCTACACCATAGCAGGTGCTCAATTTCTGACATATTGCAATCATGTCGTTGAGGATTCATGCCTGGTGGTGATTCGGCAAATGACCACTTGGAAAAAACTGTTGCCGAAAATGATGTAAGTGTGCCAACGCTAAATGGCCAACGACAACGACGGCAACCACCACCAACAACAACATCACCACCACCACAACAACAACAACAACGACAACAACCACATCATCATCATCATCATGATCATCGTCATCATCATCAACAACAACAACAGCAACACCAACAGCAACATTAACAACAACCACAACCACAACCACAACCACAACAACAACAACAACAACAACAACAGCAACAGCAACAGCAACAGCAACAGCAACATCAAGGGTTTCTACTGGGCTATTGCAAACTGAGTCAGCAATCATCAACCAACAATGGTCAGCTCGCTGCAGACTGGGACGGCCTTGTCACTGTTTTTGTCTGCTACCTTTTCTGGCACCGGTACCACACCAAACCTCAGTCGCAGTAGCTGTGATCCAGTGACTGTTGGCTGGTTGGTTGATGCTTGGTTATTGCTTGCTTTTTGGTTGGGTAACGCTTGCCCCTCTTCAAAACTAGCCAGGAAGCTCGAAATCACCAGTGTTTGTGGTAAATCAGCCAAATGTTGGATTTCCAACTTACAGGTTAGATTACCAGAGTGTAATCAATCTTGAATGGCAATGAGTTTCTGGCTAACGACAATCAATAATGGTAACAGCCGTTGCTGGTTGTTGCTGCTTGTCCACATGGTGAAACACGCTGTTGAATTCAGGTACAAGCCAAGCATGAACCCACCCACTGCTTCATGGGGTCAGGGTATGACCCCTAGACGTCTCTCCCCTGTTGGTTCATCCTACATATGATGTGGTCCCATGTGCTACTATCATAGATATCAAGTAGTACAACCTGTACAACCATCTCTCTCTTTATGATAGTCTCGCATTGGGCATGTCATTTCGTCTGGCAAAGTTAGGACAAAAAGTGCATGTCCATGGTCAATTTGACAGCAAAGTTGTGGGGGCAACTGGGCACCAAAATGCGCATTGCGAGCCGGCGAACTGTCCAAAATCAGTGGGGACCAAAAATCACCACTCTCAGTGGACGCTTGGGCCTGCCATGTCCAAGAAAATACGCCACGTTTAGGATAAATAGCTCTTTGAAGTCCACCCCTAAGGGCTGCTTAAACTCATTTGCACCCGAATTGGATGTGAAGGTACTTGTCTGGCACTTAAGACTCCATGTGACCTATTGTATACCCTAAATCTGCGTATAGATGACTATGATCACCACATGTTTGGAAATCATAGAAAGCGAATGCCTGAAGAGAAATTGGTCTCCCTGCTCAAATTGTGTCTATAAATGATCTACTCCAGAAAAAAAGTCATGGCAATGATTTCCCCGTGAAAAATCACAGAGGTTGGCATCCCAGCACATGCGTGTCAACTCCTGAGATTCTTTCCTCACTGCTGCTCAGCCAACAAGATGAGCTTTGTAGTCTTGGTCACCCAAACTACTTGAAAGTAGCCTCCCCATCAAGATGAGCTGCTCATCTCTCCTTTTTCACCCATGGATTTCGCCCACCGAAAACCTCTCCCCCTGGGCAGACCCAAACGCCCACAGGCGCATGTTCACGCTGTGCTGAAGGTCCGGCCTCAGACGCAGGACCCCAAAATAGGAGATATATCAACTACAGTGGTTGATTTATTGCCATTTTTTTTCGATATCGGAATATTTAGGGGTACCCCTATTGTGAGAAACCACCAACTATGGGAATCAGGTGATTATCATCAGCTTTATCATGTTCATTATCTTGAAATGGTGAACTCTGTGCCATTGAAGATTCACTGCACTCTGGCAAACTAACCTGTAAGTTGGAAATCCACCACTTATAACTGGTTTTCCTACAAAGACTCGTGATTTCGAGCTTCCGGGTGAATTTACAAGAGTGTAAATGGTGGGGCAAAGATTATCAAGTCTCCATTGCTGGGACAAAGATCTCAACTTTCACCCGTTCGTTGCGTTCTCACCAATCATAGCCATTATGGCAAACACGGAACGTATACTGATCAGCCGATGTGAGCACTTAATCTCAATCAAAGGCCACGGATTTGAAGTTTGGACTGCGCTCAAATGAGGATATAGTTCTCATGCTTAGGGGATCATTGCGACAGTTTGGTTGCGAACCACCGTGGGGAAGCTTCGCATTTTGCGATGAGTGACACAGTATCCATCAAAGGATCCATCAATATCCCCATTTGGCTGTGGGTCAGTTCACCCTGTACCCCCGGCGTATCATAAAACCATGGTTTACGGAACTTTAAAGTATGCTAAATCATTCTCCTAGTTGCTTGCTTAATATTGACCCAGCTCACCATATCTTCAGGCTGCTCTAGTACGCTGATGGTGGCCTTCCCAAGGCTTCCGGACAGAGGAAGTTCATTGGGATCGTATGGCAGGTACGGATCCTGGAAGGCTCCACGGCTCCAGGTCTCCAGTGGAAATGGCCCAAGTTGTGTCAACCAACCAAGGCTATTGATGGCAGATGTTGGGAAATCATACTGACAATTGACCCATACCTAATGAAATACTTACTTCTTAATGATTGGTATTATTGATGGCTTGAGTTTGTTCAAATTCCATTCCTTCGTACTTACGATCGACCAAGAACCAATTGTCAGTATATAGGGTGAGTATCTAGATGTTTTCATGTATTTATGTATTTATGTATTTGTTTGTATATATGTATGACATTGCTTCATGCCAGGGACAATCATCACCACCATATCTTCAGTCTCCTTGAAACGCCTGGCATACTTGTTTTCAAACATACACAGAATCTACAGTGGTGATATGTAGATATATCTATCACCAAAGGTATGATGCATGATCCTATACTTATCATGTGCAGCTTGTTTCGTTTTCTTGAAACCACTTGCAGGTTTCAATGCTGCCGGACGCCAAGCCCGTGAAATTGCCTGTTCTGTTGCATGTGTCTTAGGATAGCTAGGGGTTGGGTGGGGTAGGGTGGCATGATTTCCGCGTTCCAAGACCAACTCGCACGCAGGAGTCGAAGTGTTGCATTGCTTCTGCTGTTCTTTCCGAGGTCACTCTCACAACCTATGCGTTGTCTACAACAGCCAAACGACAAGTCTTCAAAATTGCTTCCTAGTTGCCAGGAAGAGACACGGTGCGCTATCCAGCTTATATGGCTGTTGAATAGGAGCAGGAAGGACACTTTGATGATGATGATGATGATGATGATGATGATGATGATGATGATGATGATGATGTGAACTTCTCCCAGCACCCGTACATACTGATACTACCTGGTACCTACCATACCTTACAATCCTCCCGTGCCTGCAATCTCACTGTATATGCTGAAGTAAGTAGAACAAGTACAAATCCTTTATACCTTTGGCCGGACTACCAGCTACGAGTATCGTCCATTGCCAGCGTGGCACCTATACCGTGTCAGAATTACTTCACATAGTCAAGGTACGCGGCTAGAAGACTCACAATTCTTACACATGCTAGTCCATGACAAGTTGACTTACCGCAAAAGGCTACGCAAACCATCCACAACAACCATGTGAGGGGTCCCAAGCCAAGCAGCAAACCAAAGAGAACCATATGAAACTAAGTGTATGTGAGCATATAGACTATTCATATTTCAATATCTACACATTTAGCTAAGTAACCCTGAGTATATGTGTGTCATTGTTGACTCTCAAGCTGGGCCCCCGATGGGCAGTCCTCGAGGTTGTCACCAATATGGTGCAGGGCATGGTAGCAGAACACCGAGGTGAAAACAAAAATGGAACGCAGAGCGACGTCCTCCGATGCTCGGTGCGCCAGGAAACATGGAGAGTTCCAGTGCTGGGGCAACCGATGACCGCAAGATTCCAAGAACAGTATCGCAGCACAGCAAGTAGGTTTGAGTTCGGTGAAACTACACTGCTCCGTGCCCTCCTTGTGCAATGGTAGATCATCTTGTGCCCTCAAACCATCTCAAACAGGGTCGTTCTTGCCCAGGATACTAGTGTATGCCAAACTTCTCTACAACCTGTCCGCTTTCCAATCCGCCAGGGACTGTCTGTGTTTACATGGCATTGTGTGTATGCAAAGGTATGCATGAATATGCAGGTATATATATATATACGATTGTACGTACATATACAACTAGATTCATGGATGAGTCTGGCTCAAAGTCATCACCCCAGAACCAGTTGGTGGGCATAAGTGCGGTCCCTTTCATGGAGATTAGTGGTGGGCTTTTGGGTTTCACCAGTCAGAGAAACATACATATTCGCAACATTCCGGCATCATCCAGACTCAAAATCAGTTGCTGGATCCCCTAGAGACTCCGCACAGACTGGCCTGACTTATATATCCATACAGGATCATTCCTACTGGGAAAGTTTTGCAGCGACAGAGATGCGCTATATAACTTCCGGCTGCAGTCCATGATGATGCCATTGATGAGCACGGGGGCCATCAAGGTATACATCCACCTGAGGCAAGCCACTCAGGCCAGTGAACATGAGGCCCAAGTCATCCCCAAAGTCAGATCAAGCAGCTGGGGTTCAACCCAGCACGCTGATTTCCGTTTGCCGCGGGGTTCAAGACCATGAAAAACATCTATGCACATATCTATGAACCAGAGCAAATCAACTCTGGACGGTATGCATCATGGAGGCCAGACGTAGATTCCTGCGCTGTGAGCAAATTAAAGCTTAAGACAGACAGCATTCCCATCTTGACTGGCGCCGTGCTGTTTGCAGCTCGACTTCTGCAGCATTTGGTGTCAGCTATTCCACATCTGCTGGTGAGCAGCGACCAAAGTTACAAACCTCCAATCTGTTTGAGAAAAAACTGAGGTGCCAACAGTCCAGATCAGGATCTCACCTACTAATTGCTGAAATCCTATCATTACCATTGTCATCATCAACCCATGTGCGCTGGGTCCCCGGCAGAAACACTGAGATGATGTTGTGGTACGGAAATGGAAACGGCGTAATCGCAATCTCAGATCGGCAAATTCCACCCGTTGGTGGACGTTGGGCCAGGCTGGACTGGATGACCTCCCTGGAAAGAGGTAGGACGCCTACAGCATTTTGGAATTTCCAAGAACTGTCTCTACACTGGCGCAGAAAAACAGCCAGTAGTGTGCTTACAATGGCTCCAGAGAAAATGCTTGGGGCATCATGGATCCCAAGAAAGTCGCAGCCATCTGTTCCCTGGGTGTGGGTACGGCTTCACCATCCGTGACCTTCCAGGCAGTGCTGTGTGCAGTAGATGAGACCTTGATTACCCCTGGAGGTGGCAAGTCATAGAAATGCCTTGCATCGAAAATTTTGCTGCTCCGTAGAACCAACAAGAAAGGCATTTTCTGAAGCAAGGCTTGAAACCCCGGTTGGTCCAGTGAAAATTTTTGCTGAAACAGATCGGAGTTGAATTTCACGTTTTGGATGTGAACAAAATTTTGTGATTTAAATGTTTCACATCCAAAAATTAAACAGATCAGGGACACCTGCTATGAATTTCTGCTAAAGTTGTCCAGACGGTTCCTGACGTACAGTGCCACCCGTGAGCATGGCATAAACATCATCAATGGGCCGAGCGTCTTTGGTCAAGTAGTGTGTCAATAGTTGCTGCTTGATCACTTTCGAGCTCAGTGGTTGGCAACCCTCAGTCATTCCATTTGTTAACAGCCACGCAACCAACAAAAATCTCACTATCAACTATTCAACGTTTGTCCCCAGCTACTTGACGGATGCCCCAACTTAACAGCTGATCACGCTGTTGCTTCCCAAGATGGCAACATAGGTAACGATGTGCATCTGCAGTTCGTAACTAGTACAGTAACAATCATCATGGCTATAGGGCTTCATCTAGATACCTTGCAGGGCAACCATGGTTGGTAACCATGGTTGTATCCCAGTTGTAACCCCAGCTGCACATTCGAGAAGTGGACATCTTTTCCGAGGTCGGAATTTGGTACCATCCATGCCAAGATCAGGTAGAAGCTGTGGATTGAAACGGCACCAGTTGAGATGATATATACTAACATATATATATATATAACATATATACATGAAAGCACATGTATGTGAACACATGCATGCATGCGGACACATAAATGGATGTCAATAAATAAATAAGTGTATATATATATATATATTGTATATGTTTGTGTCTTGGGGGCTGATACATCTCCAAGCTTAACAAGGGCCCTGGGCAGATACAGCCAAGACCATCGTCCGAACGCTGCGGGGCTTTCCCATCCCTGCTGGGCGTCTCGGAACTTTGGACGCAGCACCGAACCACAAAGTCCCATCAGAGATCACCTGGTACAACCTGTGGCGTGTGCGGCTTCTCCCAGGGGCCCCAAGCAGGGTTGACGACTTGTCGAGAAAGGGAGGCTACTCATCAAGCTGTGCTTCCCATCACCAAGCTCGCAACAACGTTACGCACGCAAGGTATTCGATGGAACATGAGTGTGGTATGGTAGTCATTCATTCAGGAACTATCTATCTGTCTATCTGTCTACCTATCCATCGATAAGTATCTGTCTCTGTCGAGCTGTATGTCAATCTATCTATCTACCTACTTACCTGTCTATTCTCTCTTTCTCAATCTGTCAACCTATCTATCCATGTTTATCTCATCATCTTCGTATCTAACGGATGATATATATATATATATATATATATCCATCTATGTATCGTGACCATATATCCCATTACTATCTGCCCAGACTATCTTTGATTATCAACCTGTCTATCCATCTTTCTATCTATCTGTTTACAATACTACAAGTTGGGTCCCCGCGTCAAGACCATCGAGTTCTGATGAGATTTGAGCTGGAAAACAGTAGTGCGGAATCAATCCTCTTATATGATCGAACCACCTGTCTCAGTGTTCCTTACCCTTGATGCGTATTTCCTTCCGACTTAAATCAACCAGTTCTACTGTGTCGCACTGAGTCTTTTCCATACCAGCCCCAGCCTGCTAAGAATGGGTGGCGACGTTGCGGAAGATTCGCCTGGTTAGGGCGACCAGGGATCGGGATCAGGGATGACCATGGTTCTAATTCCACGCATGCGCAACAATTCATCAAACAGTCTGTGGAAGTATAGTTCTAATAAAGCTACATGCATTATGTTGGTCGGTTATTTTTGATTCCAACAATTTGCCAACAGCCAACGATCACCAACAGCTATCTACCATCATTAGGAACTGTTGGTGATTGCTTATTCTTAGATATCGCCCGAGTTAAAACATACCATTTACCCCATCAGGCCTTTGGTAGTTTCACAACTGTTTTCGTCTAATCGGGAGTTTGTGCGCATGTATACATATAATAAGAAATGACATCGTATCTGATAGGACAATGGAATGGATTGTGAATGGATTGCTAATGGATCTTGAATGGATTGTGAATGGATTGTGAATAGATTGCTCATGATAGAATCACTATAGATATACAATTTATGCAATGATACAAATGGAGATATAGAGAACCTGTGCATAACTGGTACCGCCCCCAAGCCACCCCCCCACCGACCTTGGTCCCACACCCCGCCACCCCGCACCGCCGAACCTTGTTCAAACTTCTGTCGACCAATAAGTCGCCGCATGAACCAACCTGCAAGCGCTACTCAACTGGTGCCCTGGCGATTCTAAACCAACGGTGACTCAGATTGGTTCAGAATCTCTTTCTATTACTACACCAGGAGTGTTTTGCCTTGTATTAGGGGGGGTGTAGTGTTAGGGGGAACAGAGCACATGGCTGGAAACTAAGAACGACACACCCTTCACACGTGGCTATTCCAAATAGGACACTCATCATCCAATTTGGATTTGGGAGGGTCAAGCTGTTTCCAGGAGGGTAATTGATTTGCAAGCTGGACTTGAAAAATATGATAGATGAACGAGACGGATGACGGTAACAATGAAAGCATTGCGGTTGAGAGTTGCAATCCTTCTCAGAATGCCAAGTTTGGTCCCAGTCCTCAGCAACCACAGGGTATCTATCTCAGAAAAGTTGAGTCAGCAACAATCGTCATGCCATCATCAATGAACTTTCAATGTCTATTCATCATCCCTGTGAAGCTGGAGCAGGATGTGGTACAAAGGGATCAAACCTTGCAATAACCCTGGAAGAGCCCTGGCTACCAACCGACCAACCAAGATCACTCGACCCACTAGATTTCCTTGTTGACATTCAGTGCGTGTTAACCATCATGCTTTGAGCCCTCAGATACCCAGGTAGATCGACCCCGAGCTGTCCAGCACAGCCTTCAACCATGGCCACTCGCGCATCTGTGGAGAGGAGGTTTCCTTGGGAATCCGCCTGGTGCAAGTGCAAACACGGATCTGGTGTCAAGCAGGCTCATTCATGAGTCTATGCTATGCATTGCACATGTTGATTTTCACAATGTCATGAGTCTCTCAAGCAATAGTATTTTTTGGATAATTAACCATGAGGTTTAGCTCATGAGTCATTGCTACTGTCAGATGTGACCAGACCATGTGCCACGGCTCCCTGGTGAACCCGGGAACCTGCGGGCAAAGCATTGCAGCTCCGTACAAAAAATCTGACCGGAAAGATCTTTGTTGGGGGATTACCACGCCCCTGAAATGGTCCTTCCTTTGCGTTTCAAGTCAACAGATATCAGAAGCATGGGACGTACAATGTACCAGATATGGATTGAAACTAGCTGTAATACATGGCATGGAGGTTCAAATCAGCAAAATGTGGTTTCCCAAACTCCAGAATTGTTGTATGCAGGCTAACCCTCTTATTCTTATCACTCCAGTATCATTGATCATAAAAGCTTCAAGCAAATCCTTACTCTATATCAATCATAAACCAACCATAAATTTGCGGTCCCCCTATTTTCAGAAACACCAGTTTAGTAAGGTCGGCGATTATCCAATCCCTATATTCAACCATGGTAATCCCTATCAAATCCCTATAAATGCCCATTAATCGGCACAAATTCTCTATAAAATCCCTATAGATGCCTGTTGATCCCCATAAATTCTCCATCAAATCCCTATCCAACCCCCCGAGAAAGCACCACGTCCTCCTGGTTGAACCCCAGCGATGCCGGGCGCGGCTGCCCAAGCCCTGGCGCCTCCAAGACGTTGCGCTCATCTTGACGCAGGCCGCCCAGGACCGGCAGCTTCTGGCGCGCCTGAGGCGATAGGAGCACGAACTCATGGAGAATTCGTGATGGATTAGTGATGGTTAATGAGTTAATGATGGTTAATGAATGTATGATCTAATGGTTAGTGATGGATTAGTGATGGATTAGTGATGCTTAATGGAGTTTATCATAAGATGATGGTTATACTTGTGGATACTTGTGGTGCATTGCTGGTTATTTGAATGGTTAATTGATGGTTAATGATGGTCAATGATGGTGCAAAACAGATATGCACAGCAAACACGCGGCAGCCCAGCTTTTATCCCTTGAGCCAAAACGTTGTGGGGTTTCGGGGGTTATGCTAGACTGTACATGTAAACACCCCTCCTAAGCTAGATGGTTCTTTTAACCATCGCAGCTTCCTAAGTGACACGTTTGGCTGCTACGGACTGGCCATCTACACTGCGCTGACCAACCGATTCCATGTGTCTTTGACACAGGTCTTGGCTAACGGGTTTCGTGCAGATGTTACTAAAGTTTTCACTCGTGGGTACCGCCTCAAGCTTCACTTCTTTCTCTCTCACCTGATGCTGTACCCAAAGATACCTCGTCTGTATGTGTCTTGTCTTGCCTAAGCCGCGGCGATTGCACATGCCACGTGCTGCAGAGCTGTCACTCTTCACACAGCACGTCATCTGGATTCCCCAATCGGAATACATGGCCCGCAGCCCGAGACAGGCTGCTGTGCCTTTCACGATGGAGTAAAATTCAGACTCTCCAGATGATAGAGCGATGGTGGACTGAACCGTAGATGATGCTCTCAAGCAATGTCCACCGGTCATGCACACTAAGCCGCTGGTACTGCGACGAGTGAACATGCAACCGGCATGGTCGCTATCCACAAAGCATGTGATCTCGGTACTGAATCTTTGCGACTTGAATTCCTGGACAACTCGGGGTCGACCCTTAAGGTAACGACCAAGACGTTTCAGCTTGTTCCAGGAATGCTCTGTAGGGCCAGACATGAATCTGGCAAGGCTCTTGACCGCCTCAGCAATGTCCATCCGATCCTGACTCAAGTAGGCACACCTCATGACCAGGGATCGGTATTGGCTCACCTTGTCCGGAGGGAGGACAGGTAATCCACTCGCGGCCATCGCTTCTTCAGCGGTGATCTTCTCAGCCGGGGTAACAACTGGCTTCGCGCTTTTCACCACAGCTTCAGCATGGCGGGGATCCGCCTCATAGCGGATTGTTCCTTTCTCCTTGTTGAACTCCAAGATGCGGTTAAGCACCGTCATCACCGTGCCATCGGTCGGCTCAGGACCAATCAACCCATCGACACGGTACTCGAACCGTTCACTCAGAATTTTCTCCAGGAAATCCAACGCATCCTGGTCTCCCAACGCCACGAAGTCATCACCGTGGACCAGAAACCTCAGGTCCTTCTCCTTGTGATAGTACAGGGCAGGCCATCCAACTCCCTGTTGTATGTTGTGCTCGGACAACAGTTCCGTGTACGTCGCTTGCCAAATCGACGCAGCATCCATTGTACCATACATCGACTTCTTCAGCAAGGCGCACTTCCCCGGAACCTCATGTCCCTCTGGCAGGTTCGTGAAAACTCGCCTCCGAGCTTTCCCATAGCGAAGCCTTCTTAATCTCTCTTACCACCAGCCTCGACCTGTACTGCTTCCGGGTGTCATCACCCTTGTTGCGGTCCACCCACTTCAAGGAAATGGGTGCTCTTCCAGTCTCCTCATAGCATGTCGCCTCGTCGACGACTTCCCACAGGTCTTGCTTTTGAACCCACTTCATTTCCTCGGCTCGGGCCTTAAGCACGAGCTCGGTGTCCAGTGGGGTTCCAGTCACGGTGTCAAAGTAGACACCACCTGTTTCAGCCTCTGGATCGAAGAATGGTTCCGTTGGCGCATTGCCAACACCATCAGGCACCGGTCCAGCTGTAAGTTCAGCCAGATCACTCAACTCTCCCATGTTTTTCAACTCGGCTTTGATGCCAGCCAAAATGGCCGTCACCAGCTTCCTCGGATACACTTGGGCTTCTCTAGCCCTTCCGTTGATCAAATGCACGTGACGATGTCTTCCTTCACAGCTTCCTTCCAACCTCTTGGCGACCTCCCAAGAGTTCGTCATGTAGAGCGTCTCCTTCTTCACGTATCCTTTACCTTGACCGTCTTCCGCCACCATGTCGAATCGACACATCGGCGATTGAACTGTGTAGACACCTGGGAGATCTTGGATCTCCTTGACGCAGTCTTCCTTCCAACTTCCACTAGGTTTGGGATGTTCGTGCAAGAAGAACCTCCCTTGGTGGTACTGCTCGATGTAGGACTCGGTGGCAACTCTCAGGTGTTGACGACCTTCCTCCAAGATCGCTTCGTTCTCCTCATCGGTCCTCTTATGCTTGCTAAGGTTCTGGAGTGGGCTAAACGGCCCACACGGTGGCGATCCCACCAGAAATAGTGGTCGCTCAGTCTTCAGGAGCTGCTTCAACTCCTTCTTGTCCCCCTCCTTGGAGAGGTCCCAGTACTCACCATTGGGTTTGGCCACATTCAAGTCGACCGCAAACCCAGGACGAAGGCCAAATGCATTCGCCCGTGAAACAAACCTCTTTGGGTTGTAGATCTCAGCCACATCAGACTTGCTAATGCCCATGCTGCAAAGCAACTGACCAATCTCGTAGATCTGCCTCTTGGACTCTGTTCCAGCAAACATGTGTTGCTCCAACAAAGCTGCTATCTCCAAAGACTCTTCCATGTGCGGCTCATCCGGAAACAGGATCTGATCTTCTGGAGCCACAGGAGCAGGTTCAGCTGATCCTCTTGCTGCTTCTCTTTCGGCCACTGCTGCCTCAACAGCAGCACCATCTCCTTCTCTCTTCACTCCTTTCTTCTCTGCTGCCTTGGCCTTCTTGGCCTCTTTTCCACTTCCAGCACTCTCAGCTGGCCGTCTGACTGGAGACGGCCGACCCACTGGGTCGACTCGCTCCTCAGGTTGACCAAT
>VSDK01024573.1:611065-623565 GCA_009767595.1 Symbiodinium kawagutii
TTTCGTCTCAGCAGTGAACTTGGAAACCTCCTCTTGAGTCAGCTTGCGGTACCTTCTCACTTCAGCCTTCATGAAGGTACCTTGGTGCTTCTTCTTCAGCTTTCCACGACGAACCACAGATGCTTCTCCTCCAAACACCTTCATAGATCCCCCGGATTCCTCAACCGCCTCAGTCTCAACTCCGGGAAGGATGTCGTTGTGGAACTCGTCGTCACGCACCGGCCTGTTGGCGTTGTCGAACTCCCTGTGCCAAGCATTATCCAGCTCGATCCTTTCCTTGGCACGAGCTCCAACACCTTTCTTCCTCTCCAAGGCCGCTCGCCGACGTTTCTTTTCTTGTGCCCATGCAGCTGAATGGGTCACTCCAGCAGCAATCGCTTGGTGATACCTCGCATCATGCCACTCCTGGCTAAGCAAGGTCTCCTCCGTGAGCTTGAACTTGTTCTTGGCCAGCTCTCTGGCCTTGCTGTCCTCCTCCTTTGCTCGGTCCTTCAGGTCTTTCTTCCTTTCCTCCAACTGGTCGATCTCCTTCTGCAGTCGCTCCATGTCCTCATCGGTCTCTGCCATCTCCATCTCGGCGTTCTTCTCCCGGATCTCCAGGTCGATGTTGGTGATCTCCAATCGCTCAATGGTTCGATGCATCAGCACACTCGAGGAAGCACCCATCGGCCTTGCTGGTAGGGCGGCCAACCCAACGGGTTGACTCTCCCTTGAAGCATCGCCGCTTCCAGGGTCGGCCTGACCAGTGGTCTGACTCGCCCCTTCTTGGCTAAGCTCCTTCAGCCGTTTCTCAAGGTACTTGTTCCTCTGCTGCAACCGCCACACATCCATGTCATCGACAATAGCACGGTTGTTCTTCCTCAATGCACCTGTCGGATCAACCACACGCCTCATCTTGTCCTTCTCCTCCGTGGTGTGGCCATAGAACCTGCTAGGTGCCATCTTGAAGTGCAAGCAAACCGTCCTGTCCACGATGAACTCGAACTGGTACTCATGGATCCACTTCTGCTCTTCGGTGGTTCCACGGTCTCTGGCTTCATCCGTCATGCACTGCTTGCAGATGTGTGGTCCATCATGGTCAACATCGACAGTCCAGAACATGTCAACACCGCAACACTCAGAGTAGCACTGTTCACAGGGCTCCACACAGAAGTCATCGTCCGGGTTGATGGTCACCTTCACGTTGCGCTCATCGTCGTCGGAGTTCTCCACGGTGACAATCACATCATCGTCCAAAGGTGTCGAAGGCGAAGGAACTGGGGAGTCAACGGGTGGCCTGAATCCAGCAACTCCAGCTGCTGCATACTCCTCGGCCATCTCCTCTTCCATCTGTCGCTGGTGCTCATCCCACTCAGAAGGCCATTCTGCTCGAGGATGCAACAGGGCGAACCGAGCCGAACCAGCCGATTCTCCCCTATCCTCTTCCTTGTCATCCTCGGCCTCCAGCCCAGCAATGGAGAGGAACCCGGTCTCATGCTCCTCAGCTTCAGGTTGCCATCCTTGGGCATCTTGGGTGCCGTCGCCTTCTTCGAGGCTTCCAACACCCTTGCCTTTGCCCTTGTTCTTTCCTTTGCCCTTCTTGTCACCTTTCCCGGATGACTTGCCTCCCTTCTTAGGCTGCTGTCCTTTGTTGGCTGCACCACCACCGGCGCTCCAGCAGTCTTTGGCTACATGTCCTGGTTTCTGGCAGTTGTAGCAAACCAGCTTGGAGGAGGTGGCATTTGAACCACCTTTTCCTTTCTTGTCGCCTTTACCTCGGCCACCTTTGCCTTTGGCTTTCCCCGGCTTTCCACCTTTACCACCGGGCCCAAACTGCCCGATATCCATGTCGCGCTGTCCACCATCATCCTGCTGAGGTCCAGCCAGCACGAAGTTCTTCAACCGGGTGCCCAACCTGGTTTCGAGGTATGTCACCAGCTCGGCTCGCATGTCGCCATAGCCAGTGTAGCGTTGGCGGTTCAACTGGAGATGCCGCTCGATGTCAGTAGGGCAGAGGTGTTCTAGCACTGCCATTTTTATCTCATCGTCGATGGAGTGACGGGCGCCGTCAGCTTTCTTTCGCGCTTCGTAGATTCGAACCATCTCCTCCCAACTTTCTACAGCGGCGGAGAGTTCCTCCACCTTATTCACCTTCGATGGGTTGAGGATGTGACGCAGCATCGCCCGTCTTCGCCCGCCTGTGCTTGGGTCGAATCGCTTCATGAGCCTGCGCCACGATTCGAATCCATGGTTCTTTCCGGCGGATCGAACGATGGTAAAGGCCTCTTTCTCGCATAGAGCCTGCAACAAGGCATAGATCTGAGCTTCTGCCTGCTCAATGCCCTCCACCGTCTTGTGCGTAGGGTTCGTCGCACCCCACGCAGCTTGCACATCCGCCCTCGTGATGTCGCTGTCGAACTCCTCGGTCCACTCCAACACCTCTTCCAGCTCCGGCATCGAGGCAATGATGAAGCTTTCAAGCCTGGTACGCCAGTAGAGGAAGTTCTCCTCAGCTCCGGAGAATCGATCGGGTTTTGCCAATCCTTTGGTATCTATTAAAGTGAACTTCCGTTCACTCTGTCGCTTCATTGCATCAGCCAACTCCCGTTGGCTCGTAGTCAGGGTCGTAAACGCCTGCCCCAACTGCTGCAAGTTCACCTGCTGCTCATTCAACTGCTGGACTTGGTTCTGTAGCTGCGCATTCGCTTGTTGTGTCTGTTGTGCTGCCGCCGTTGCTTCCTGCTGCGCTGTTGTCACTTGTTCCAACTGGGTCCTCAGCTGTTGGTTCTGCTGGTTGCTCTGCTGCAAAGCTGTTCCCAGCTGGTTCACTCTGTTGGCCAGCTCTTCAAGGGTCAGTCCGCCTTGGGCCATTCTTTCTTCAACCTCCTTGTCAACGAAGAAGGCAAGGAGTTCAAGTAGGATCCCAGGCACGCAAAGTGCCTTTGTTTCTTGCGAAGGCCTTTCACCCTTCGCAACAGCTTGGTCCACTTACCAAGCACACGCTCCTTCCTGGAGCGCTCTCGAACCCAAGCAGTTATGCCGACCGAAGCAGTCGACACTACCGCTGTTGCCAACAAGACAACCACCGGGATCCACCACACCGTACCGAACCCAATGACCCAGGCCACTAGCTCGAACAAGAGCTCCGCTACCATGCAAAACAGATATGCACAGCAAACACGCGGCAGCCCAGCTTTTATCCCTTGAGCCAAAACGTTGTGGGGTTTCGGGGGTTATGCTAGACTGTACATGTAAACAGATGGTTAATGAATGTATAATTCAATGGTTGTTAATGATAATGATGGTTAATTAACGGCTTTATGGAGAATGAGGTTGATGATGGTTAATGATGGTTGATGAACTCGTGAAGTTAATTAGTGGTCAAGTGGTACCCAAAATCTTGGTAGGAATGAGTTGCCCATGGTTAATCATTGATGGTTATAATGAATGTATCGTTTGATGGTTTGTTGATGCTTAACGGCTAATGAGTGATGAATTAGTGATGGATAATTGGTGGTTGACTAATGCATAATTGTATAATGGATAGCTAGTTTCGATTTGATGGTTAATTGGCGGTTCATTGGATGGTTAATTGATTGCTAATTAGTGGTTGATTAATGTTTGATTGATGGCATTAAATGTTGATTATATATATGTATATATATAGTGAGTTTTTGTAATTATTTGCACCATTGATGAACCATTGATGGCAAATTAGTCGTGCATAAATGATTAATGAACGCTTAAGCGACAGTTCAATAATGGATAGTGAATGATGGCTCATAGGGGGTGATAGATGAGATTTGCTCAGTTGATGGCTTTTTAAGGCTACGGGTCAATATTAACCATCAATTTTACAGGGGATGTCAACCAACAATTTTACAAGGAAAATGGTTAATGATGAGGGAACCAGGGGTACATGGTTTTGACCCATAGCTATAATGATTTTAAATCAACTGCAGTGCTGAATCATGGCCAGTTGATGGTAATTGACGTTTCATGACGGATGGAACCATCGTTGAAGAGTCACTTTGGTGGCAGATAATTCCGAATTTATAGCCGACCCGCGTATTCAACGTCATCTACTGGTTGGTAATCTACTATGATGGTTGACAATGGCAAATAGATTGGATCACGGGATCAAAAGATTTGGTAATAGTTCCTACTGGTAAATCTGAGCTGTCCCACATAATGAAATTACATATAATCGTTGATGATTACATTAATTGATCATTTCTAGGATACGATAGCGGCTTAGAGACAGCAACCAAAATGATACGGCCATACCATCAGATCAAACCCCATGGTGAGTCGAAGGATGCTTGGAAGTCAAACATCCGACTTGTGGAAAGTTACAGCAAGAGGTCCCTCGGAAGAGGGAGAAGAAATATCGAGAGAGATCTGCGACAGTGACTGAGAGGAATCGCCAGAAACCCAAAGTTTGCGGCCGACAGAATCCAGTCATCTGTCACCTCCTACAGGCTTCCTATTCTGGAAGCACCACCGCCTTGTGGGGTACTACTGGAGCTGTTGTAGTACTCGATGAACAATGCCCTTAAAATAAAAAGGCCGCTCACCAAGAACGACTTAGCAACGGTATCGGCTTTGGTTGCTTTCTCCACGCCGAAAGTGGGTGCCCTCATTGCCAATGTGCCATCCAAAAAGGATCCATGGGGACAAACCATGATGGAGATGTAAATAGGTATGCCCCCACGGGTGTACACCCAATGGGGTACACAAACTCGAATGGGGTTCACCGAATAATCCCTGCCATTTGGTGTACCGAGGCACAAGATTAGGTACAACAAGCATGTGTCGAGATTAGGGTACACCTCATCATGGCTATGAATGGTGGAGAAATATTTCTCTACTTGCTTGTATGTCCATTTCAAAGAAGCATTTCAGATAAGACGCATGGAGTGGAGTCACAAAGACGCAATGATTTGGGCGCCTTTATGCATACTGGTATGCAAGAAATCTGTGCATGCAGAAATATGCACGCTCATGCATATGTCTATATAGAGAGAGAGGGCTATTGAACAAAGTCTCTAGATACGTCATATATGTATAAGTAGCCGTCACCGACCCCTAGTGCCCACCTTCGACGCCACAAACACGAACGTTTTTAGGTGGCCCTGTGATTTGATGACAACTTCTACCATACGATGACAACTTCTACCATACGATGACAACTTCTACCATACGTGGCCACTGTAGTAAAACTCTACAATATACAGTACTTCTTCCTTCAATATCTGATGCAGGTGGGCGCTAGGGGTTGGTCAAACCTATAAGTACAATAAAATCCTTTCCCCTGGTACCAAATCCCCCTCCCCTCCAGCTATAATCAGGATCATGCCCGGGTCATTGCGGTCGTGATTTCCAACATGGGGCTTCTGCAAGTCTTATTTCAAGCCCAAAGCCTGTTTGACAGAACTTCTCTGCTCGATCAAAAAACAAACAGGCCCAAATGAACAACCAAGTTTACCAGACAAAACTATACCAGAAAAAGAGATATCGGCATTAGTGCGGATTTGGTTAAAAGCCAGACAGGGTCAATGCAATGTATGTAATCTACAAAAACCAGACTGTAATACCCACAACGTGCTTCGTGACCTCGTATTAAGTACATGATATTCATAAATATTCAGAAAGCCTCTGATCACATCCTTAGTTTCATGCGACATCACACCCTGCTTGGCCTACTTCAACATGGTGCTATCCATGAACGGCGTACCCAACAGACTGGCTGCTTCCCAGTGATGGCCAGACAGCTATTGCCACCCACTGAGCTTCAGGCAAGGGCGTCACCCACCTTGCGTCGTCGCCCCCAAGCTTCGATCGACCATCTCTTCAATCTCCATCATGTATCATGTATCATGTATCTAGTACCATATGTATCATGTATCATGTACTAATCATGTACTCTCTAGATCATCTATCATGCCAATTTCGTGTCAATGTCCATATTTTGTATGCCATTTTATGTGTTGGGTCCGCTTCAATTTGACAATCCAGTGCCGCCAGTGTTCAACTCCCTCCGAAGCTCTGCCTCAACAGAGAGACAAAACAATTCGAACCCTGTACCCCTGGTTCCCCATCATTAACCCATTTGTTTGCCTTATTATTGTTGGTTATTAACCCCCATTATTGGTTGGTTAATATTGACCCAGCTCGCCAAATCCAGGTTTCCGCATAGCCAATCTCAACCGAGACCTGGGAACTTGTGATGGGGAACTCACCCAGCCCGACCCAACCTTGGAGCGAGAAAATGAAGGCATGCCATACATGTCCATCCTTTGCGCTACCGACCTCGGCATCTCCAAAAACTTTGACCGTGAGCAGTGGTGGATTTCGACCTTCAGCCAGGACGACTGGGGACCCCAAAGTTATGAGTGGTTGAAACCAAACCATGATTAATCAGTGGGATGATTTTTTAAACCTTTACCCCAAAGTTAATTAAAAACCAACCAGACCATGATTAATATGGGATGATTTTGGGGTACCCCGATTTTGAGAAAGAACCATGTTTGTCATAAGAATCAAATAGGACCAACCAGTAGGCTAGTTTAATCTTCAGTGACTTACTGCTCTTGTCCCCGATTTTCATGATCCGATTGCAGCATATCCCAAGGAAGGGCACATTGATGCTTTGAATGACTAAAATATCATGAATCCAATACCAACGTTCAAGCAAAGCTCCCAAGTATTGCATGCGTTGGACCGGCCCGATTCCGCACTGAGTCTGAACTTGAGGCGATCGACTCTGTGTGTGTGTGTGCGTGCCTCCTTTTCCAGCGAGCGAATCGAATTGAATCCCAAAGGGTGCATCAGACAGGTACCACAGGTTTCACATCTGCGGATCTTGTCGTAGAGCAGTTTTGAAACCTTTGGGACCTTGGGAACGTACCTTTCAAGATGTTTCTCAGATTTACTCGAAGTATCCAAAGTCTCGATCACCCTCAACTTTGGGATGCCTGAGGGTTGATGCCTCGTTTTCTTCTCTAAATTGATTTTGTTCCTGGTTTTCCTGGTGGTTTCACACGTTGTGATTTGCATGAATGTGGCTACATTTGTTTCTGCGAATCATCTGTATAATGTATCCTGCTGTTCAACCCTTTACCCACCATGGACGCTGACAATCCCAGCCCCAATCAATAACGTCGATGTCACCAGTATCATTGATGGTGGTTCCACAAATACCCGACAATCATGGTAGCACATTCATGGATTCATGTCTTTGATAGTGAGCCAACGGGTCAGATATCAGCACTGTTCAAGGTTGATCTGGGTTTGTTCAAAGCCAAGGTGGACACCTATAGATGGGAATGGCTGTCCTACTACTAATGGCTATTCTTGGATGGTTCGTAGGTACCACCATCACAAATGGACACACGCATACAACTGGAGCATTCAACGCTGGCGAGATGCTGATGCTGCGTTGCTTCTGGATACGCGAACCTCGGTGGTGACGCCAGGCACAAAAATGGGGCGCCAGAGTCACAACTAAAAAACAAATGAACTACCAAAAGTGGGAAAATGGGGGAAGTAGAACAGTCCAGGGGTTGATCTGGCTTCTTGTGGATGAATGAAACGCTATATCTTGGATCATCTGGTTCTTGCAGGCTATACGACATGGAGGTCTGACACACCGAACTGGCATGCTCAAAGCATGGCATGTGGTGATTCTGCTTGGCTGATGGATATAGTAACACTACCAGGGATCCATGCGATGATGACAATCCCCATGGTATTCAGGGCTCAAACTGGGCCCGATTCATCCCCAATGATGTGAGGATTCTCATGGATTCCGATCAAAAGTTGGTACTCAGTGGTCACAGGAACTGAAGGGAGCTGTATGGGATGGTGAAGTTCTCAAAAAGGTGGAGGTCCTGATCAAGACGGGATGATTGGTGGTGATTGATGGGATGATTGATGGGCCATTGCGACTCAGAAGACTTTTTCAGATGGGATGATTGATGGTGAAGTCCATTCCTAATCAAGAAGATCAATCATAGGCAAAGATGACAGGACTCAATTCACAGGTTCACTCATGCGATCTGCTTGGAGTGGGAGAGACCGCCGTGGGTACCAGCGAAGACAACTTCCTGGCCACCACAGTGCCCATCACCAAGTCCTGAACGCCGAGTGGCTCCAGATTGTCCAAATTTTCATCAGATCTCAAGTGTTGCAAGGCAACGGCATGCAGCAGACTGCAAAGGTGCACGATGTCTCCATAGTAGGCCTCAGAGTGGCAGCAGTCTATGGCTTGAAGTATCCGTTTATCAGCATGGCCAAGGGAAATTGGTTGCTGGCGACTGTGGCTCTCGGAAATGGGTGCCTATCATCATTCCTTCTCCCTGATTGGGGAGACCTTGAAAGAAGCGTGGATGGCTGAGAACCAATCATTTCGCACATACATTGGGAGACACCCACCGGGGCTTTCTGACATATACAAGTAGGGCATCTTCAGGCATCTTCACAACACGGGGTGCGTCCCACCAAATCATCCGAATCTGATTTTCATAAATCAAAGGAATGGGACATGGATCTCCCCAAATTGCCCAGTTCATGGTACCTTTGTGTCATTTCCATAGTGCTAGTAGACATCATTTGGCTGTGGGTCAAATCACTGTACACCTGGTTCCCCATCATCAATCATGGTTTTCCCTATTATTGTTGGTCATTAGCCCCCATTATTGGTTGGTTAACTGCTTGACCCATAGCCATTTCTGGTTACCTCATCCCAACTTCTGAACGTTCCCCGCAGACTCAACTCTTCCAAGATCAGGGTCACCTCCCAAATGGGTGACCAGGTGCGTGGGCCTTTGCTGCCAAGTACCCGCCAAGTAACACTTCTCAAATTTGATGTACCAACTAGTCTGGTTGGTGGTTTCAACCCCTGTAGTTAGTGCTGAATGGTGGTTGCTAATGGTTAATCTAGTGATTATAATGGCCAATAACGATCATTAAGTGGTTGGTGGTTGAACCACCCCTATGAAAAAAATGAGTCGACCAACTATTTGTATTCAGAATCACTAGGGATAATAAAAAATGTTTGAAACCACCAACCAGTATTACTGATGACCTGCTTTGTACTAGCATTGGTATCTCACGACCGTTGTGACTCCTATCTTGCCTGCACTCCTGCTACCAGAGAAAGTAGTGCCGCCAACACACACTGAGGCATCAAGGGGGCATTGTCAACATCATACCAACAAGAATTGTCTGTGTTTCGGCTCGACCAAATTGTGTACACACTATTCTTTGGTCACCAAATTGAAACGTTCAATGTGTTTGTTTTGTTGCTATCATTGTCAATGGTTGCCGGTTGTGTCCATTGCTTGTTGACTTATAATCCTCCCATGCCCGGCTTGTGGTAGCTCCCTTGGGGGGGCTGTGGATGCCTTCGACCCGATCGGCTCCCAATCATCAACCAGCATCCCCGCTTGTGGCCTGGTGGAATCAGATATAGAAACAGGTTTTGGGGCTGCACCGCGATCCAGCGACCACCCGGCGACCACCTTCCATTGATATGGCTACTCGATCAACCGGCGATGACTCAGCACTGCCATCCACAATTCATAGCTGAACCAAAACAGCTGACTATGGAGGCGCAGCCTGCAAGTAGCAACAACCCCTGGCTGACAGGGCACCGAATGATGAGGTCCACCCTTGGCGCCCGTAGTAGGATGCGGCAAGCCACTCTCTCCATCCTCGAGTCATGAAACGCTGAGAGTTTGATGTGTGAAGTTGTCACTGAAACAGTAGGCTGAAACAGCTGAAAACATGACCACCTTGGTAGGGAAAACATCAAACTTCCACGTACACCATTACCCCACATATGTTGAATCACCATGATTTGCGACACCATGTCCATTACTCTTTTCTCCGCAGGACCAAGAAAGTCTGGCACAACTGCCCTTGAGGGCCACAGCAACTCTGGACGACATACGAGATGGAGTTGAAGGAGCCATAGCCCTTTCCCAAAATCGAACACGTTGCATCCATGACACCACTGAAACAATGCTTATACATGTAAGGCCCCGCGCAAATCACATCTATCCTGCCCTTGCTCTCATATCCCAGACATTCGAAGGATGCGCTTCAAACCTCAATCCCTGCAACTAAAATGCCCAGAAATGCCGGATCAGTAAATTTCTCTTAATCTGGTTACCCAATTGTTGCTCACAGGTCGCGGATGAATGAGTCGTTCCTACTGCTTTGTGTATGAGCCGCTCTCTTGTTGGTGGGTCGACAGCATCTACAACCAGCTCCTGTCCTGCGCTCCGTAGAGGAGTGGCCTACCGCGACGGACAAAGCACTGGTGAAAAATGATCTGAACGCCTTCCGGGAAAGAATTGGTTTCAAGAAATATATGGAAATGTACAGAAAAGAAACATGTAGACACAAAAAGAAAAAACACTACTCAAAAATTAATCCTGGATGGGTATGGGCCACCACGTCAAAACAAAATCCATCTTGCCTCCGCAATCACCATATGACTGCACAGCAAGTCCCTAGAAGCAGACCAGCACAACCCGGAGCAGTGCACCATTGAACTCCGAATGAACTCCTGGTGTTTTGCTCGTCCCAGACATGTCCCCACTGCTGCGCGCCTCTCTTTGTTTCCGGCCGCGTCAAAGGCGATGCCCATCAAAGCCCCGTCCAGCCACTTCGCGGCCTTGCAGCGCCGATAGATATTCCAATGGGCGGCACCGTTGCACCTGAAGGGGAGGTCCTGGAGAAATCCGTCCACCTGCCATCTGCCCTTGCGTAGAATGTGCATTTGGAGGCCTGTATGCATTTTTTGTACAGTATATACATAAAAACATCCAAAAATTGGATATGATATAATGCATACAGACA
Source organism: Symbiodinium kawagutii (assembly GCA_009767595.1). Taxonomy (NCBI): domain Eukaryota; class Dinophyceae; order Suessiales; family Symbiodiniaceae; genus Symbiodinium; species Symbiodinium kawagutii. Next base: position 621,914 of record VSDK01024573.1, read on the forward strand.
ATATACTGTCATGTGTTTTTGACACACATGCATACTAATTGTGTCTACATGGACATCCATATCTTTTATACATGTGACACATGGATATGTCATGGGAGTGGTTAGCCATGACAGGACATGATCGGTGACCCCACTGATAACCACCTAATGTGGTTCCCCAAGTCCGTAGCTATTGAGGGCCTCCAGGTCGCAAGAGTCCAGACACGTACATACAGTACCATCAGCTACCTACATACAATACAGCACACTACAATACAACATCAAAACCATGCAATACCAAACAATTACAATATAATCACAGTACATGCATATGTGCATGGATTTTATTGTAGATTCACGGGTACATATGTGCTCTACTTGATACACTTGAGGACTCCACACCTTGTGATAAGTGACAATTCAATCTGCGGAACTGCCCCGCGCAAGGGACGTTACCCTTGTGATCCCCCGGGAAGCAGCCGGGCTTGGTCGGGGCCCTCAAGGGAGGCCGATCACAGCCCGGCTCAACACCTTGACCTCTGCCCAGGCTCTCACGGCTTGGAAGCCCCAGTTGGTTTCCTTTTTGCCACGGAGAATGTCCTCCACAGCATGTATTTCTCATGGCTGTGTAACCTGCAATGATTCTTCAACAGTTGGTTGCTGGATGATATTCCCAATATTCTGACCAACTTTTGTTTGTTGGTTTGTTTCTTACTCTGTCCTGAGTTCCTTAGTCCCTTCTTAATTTGACCATATTCTCGATATGAGCGTTTCTCCACTGGATAGCCCCGAACCCAAGTGATCATCATTGGTTTGTGGGGAAATCCCAACTCTTGCTGGTGCACCCAATAATATCCTCAATGATCTGTGTCTGCTTCAGTGCCACCAAAAGCATCCGGCAAGTGACCTCCCCAACTGAATAATTCAAAAATCCCGCGCTCCGCGTGTCAAGGTATCACACGTTTAAATACTGGGTTTTACGGTATATCCATAAACTAACCTACCATTGACCCATCCTAAAAATAACCATTTTGGCAGGAAACAATCTGCTGGGTGGCGATACCGTGGTGAATCAGTAGCCGTTGTTGGTTCAACCATTATGAACCAGTCTTATTCATAGGACATCAATATTGACAAACTCGCTCATTCTATTTGATGAAAATCACACAACATGGATAAAATGCTGGTGTTTTATAAAGAGGTGGATCTACTATTAGCTTAAAAATGTACCATCAAAATGAACCTGTTCGTCATTGACCATTGTATCACCTAGGTATATATTGATATTGTCCCCCACTACTATGACTGTCATTCCAACCATAGCAAAAATAACAGCTATATAGCACAATTAACAGCTATTAGCACCTTGTATTACCTTGGTATATGGCTATGGGTCAGTTCACCCTGTACCCCTGGTTCCCCATCATTAACCATTGTTTTCCCTATGACATTGTTGGGTATCATCCCCCATGATTGGTTGGTCAACTGCTTGACCCATAGCCACATTGTTGATATACCCACTACTGTTGTTGCTTATCATCCCCTATTATTAACCATTAACCAGCTACTATTGTTATTAACCACTAATTATTAACCATTAACCATTAACCATTAACCATTGTTGTTGGGTATCATCCCCTATTATTAACCATTAACTATTGTTGATATCCCCT
>VSDK01024573.1:628619-638802 GCA_009767595.1 Symbiodinium kawagutii
GCGTCGTGTTGAGGCATCTTCGCATGGAAACGTACTTCTTTCAAAGGGTGAAAGCATGGATCGCGACTGTGTCAAGGGAGCTTCCGGTGAAAGAAATCGTGACAAATGTGCCTCCGGTGTCCAGCTTTTGATTCCCACCGCTTCGGTGTGTCCGGCAGATTGGTTCAGTGAAAACGTCACCCTTTGACCAATTGTCAAGGCAGTCACACTAGCAGCCTTCGGAAAAGGAACGTAAAACGGATTTCTTGAGGTGTCTTGGTAAAGCAACAAGCCGCCGCCATCATAGCCAAGTTGGCTCACAAGTCCCAGAGGCATTCAATCGAAAGGCTCGATTCTGGCAATGTCTCGGCATCTCAGCAATGAGCCCCCTATTTGTCGCCCCCATTTACGTCTCAAGGATTTCACACTAAATTAAACAAAACATGCTATTTACTTGACTTGCTTTGCAACTTTGGTCCAAATGAAATCCAATATACAGTTTTTCACAAAATTGATCATCTGCCCAGTTTCTTGATCCCAAAAAATTCTCCCATCCTAGTGGCATATCTTCGCAGCATGTCTAAACTCTGGTCAGTTGCTATGGCAGCCAGATGCCAATGTTTGGCTGCTGCAACCGGCTGCGTCTCACCGTCGCAGCATTGGATCTAGGCCCTCCCATGATCTGATCGCAAAGAATCAGAGAAGATCTCCACCAATGGGTTCAGTACTTGCAATGTTTGATAAATTGATAAATCTATACTGGTTGGTGGTTTCAACCCTTATCAAAAATGTTAGTCAACCGACCGACTGTTTGAACCTGAAACCTGGGGAAAATAACGCATTTTAAAACCCCCAGCCAGTATACAAAGTCTACTTTATGTTGATGAATACTCCACAATCTATGCTTCATGAACCCGCCTCCTATCACTGGCTGGTCCGTGCTCAGTTGCCACCAGTTCACCCACCAGTTTTGACATGTTTTGGTCCTAACCAAAGCACAACCAATGATTGATAAACAGCTGGGTCGCTCCAATAGCCATGCTCTGGGTTCACTAGTTGATGCGGTTCAAAACTCTGAACCAATGTCACGGATACTGGCATCCGGATGTGCATCCCCAGAGCAACGGGACGTAACGAGTTCACACCAACTTGCTAGTCCACGGCTTAATGCGAGAGCGTAAACAGGACTACTTCCTGGATGCGGCTCACAAAAGAAAGACCGCCTGAACCTCGAAATGGTCATGCCTCCTGACAGATCATAATGGTTGCGGTACGTGCTTTAGAACAGTACTCTTGAAGTTTGCCACATAGCCATCTTCATGAGTTTGTTGCTTCAACTGACAGCGGGAGTTCGGCAATCACCTCAAGCATGACAAGTACAGGGATCAGTGCCATCCCCAGTCCCAACACGAGGTCCACCCATGGCCCCCCTGCCTGTCTCGGATAATGTCATCCAAGACCGGGATGTAGCTCAGGGCCAGGCTAATCCCCAGTGCAATCCTTGGAGAGCTTGGCATCTGGGTCTCAAGGGATAGGGACGCCCAAAAACTGCTGGGTTTATTGAAGTTAAGAATGGTTATTAACAAGGGGCTAATGAACAAAAATAGGGGTATCACCAGCTATAATGGTTCACTACTGAAAATGATGAACATCTGATGATTTGGGGGTACCCTCATGTTAAGAAACCACCATCTAGAGATCGAAAGGTCCGCACATCTCCGTGTTGTTTTTGAACATCCACTCAACGACATCGGGAATGTGAGCAAACCCCAAAAATGCTTGGCTTGCGGCTTTCTTGCCAAAAATGATCATTTCGCATAGTGGGAGGATAACCCTCTCTACCATCAACAAGCCTCTCCAACGGAACATCTAGTGATGGCCTTCAAGTAACGCATGAGCGGCGGCCTTGGGACGGCAGTCAAAGCCCTCAGTCTCTTTCACATCCCCAACATGAAGACTATCCAATTTTTGTGTCTCGTGAGCCACAGCGGCTCTTTCTTTAGAAGCACACAGCGAAAACAGCCGAAGGTTACCGAAAATGATTGAATTCAATGGTGAAAATGCTTGGAAACTTAAAATGATCAATGGTTACCGAAATGCTTGAATCGGTAAAAATATTTTGCTTCACATTCATTGAATTCAAAGAATCAAATATTGTCAAAAATTATCAGGTACTTCTGCTCGGTTTGATCCTCTTAGGCTTGATAAGGACATTTCTGGTAACCTTTGATATTTTGAAGTCCTTAGGGGATACCAACATAGGTTACCTAAAATCGTGGTTCCGTTTGGTATCCCCCTGGACGGAGCCATCGACATCACAGCACCGTCACCAAGAGGCAATCCGGGCATCACCTGGGCGTCGCTTCCGCATCAGTGGGTCTTGTTGGGGTACAACATGATGGAACCATGCCATTTAACAATGCCATGTCTGTATAGTATACATTATATATTACATATGTTATATATATAAATTATAATTATATATATACATATACATATATATATATATATAAATAGATAGTGGCATCTGGTATGTCATGTAGCGGTATGCCATGTATGTGTATAGTCTAGTGGTATATGGTATCTCATGTAGCGGTATGCCATGTATGTGTATAGTCTAGTGGTATATGGTATCTCATGTAGCGGTATGCCATGTATGTGTATAGTCTAGTGGTATATGGTATCTCATGATGCAACCAGACTTGGCCAAATAGCCATGCTTCATTCAACTGCATTCCCCGAGTCCTTGTGATCTCTATCCGTCGACTTTCTACAAAAAAGAAGGTTCCGTGGGATGTGCCCAAAAGATGTTCGGAATCTCTGTGGCTCATCAAGCACTAACATGAAGCTTGTGGAACACCAAAACTACCCCATCGTTGATCATGAGTTGTAAGAAATAAAGCCATCATTACGACACTTCGCGTGGCAAATGATGTACAAAACCTTGTACCAATTAAATACAATTGATTTACCCCAGAAACTACCTGGAGATGAAACTGGGAATCCAACAGTACCATGAAACTCAAGACATCAACTACTTTTCCGCCCTATCGCTCAGCCTGAGATGGTGCCACAACCCGGGTGGGAGCCATGGCAGTCCGGCAAACAACAGGGATGTAAGAACCACGATGTTACTATGAGATAGTTTCGAGATTCTCATGTGGTGAAGATCGCATCCATCATCATCCCGCATTTGCCACCAGCCAAGGGTTTTTGTTGACCAATACCTCTTGGGTCGATCAACAATGATGGGTCTTCCTAAGGCCATCGGAACAATCCTGCCCAGCAAGCTGTGGAGATGCTTGCACCACTCTACTGATCCATCGGTCATAATGGCACACTTCCAAGGCCAATTGAATGGGACGGTTGTGGGCCAATCCACTTGTCAATCAGCTGGCGTTTTTCCTTCACATGCGCTGAATGAATGTTGATTGACCCCTGTTCCCTTCTTCTGCTGAAATTGTACGGCCTGCAATTTGGGACTGTGGTGATGGGGTCAGAAGAATCTTCAGAGGAGACATCCTTAATGGACTGATCCAAATCGCACATAATTGGAGTCTCCATATATACGAATGGAGTTAGGCTTCCCGTTTATCGTATCCTTGGAAGACCCCATATTGGCTCACAAAGAAACGGAGTCTTGCAAGCCAAACCCCTTCAAGAGGTGGGGTAGGCTTCATGGCTGGTCAAATGCGGTGAACCCTATGCTGTTGCTGTCACTTTTGCTTGTGCCACTGTTCAAATTCTAGGCCCCTGCCACCCCTTACTTGGATGTTATAAGCTACTGGCTGGTTCCAGGCGGAACTCGCCCTGGTTCCCAGGCACCTGTCCCCTATCCTGACCCAGGCACCCCGAAGGGCCATGACGTACCAACGACGCGAAAAAGGATGAAAAAGCCTCCGTAGCCCTTCCTGGCGCCAGATGATTCAATCTGGGAGGTGTCCACAGGGGGGCGGATGGACTCTTTCACAATGCCTCCGACATTCCTAGGCTTCATGGGTTCCCTTTCCTCACCGATGGTTTCGCGAAGTTCCACGAACCATTACACCCTGGGTAAACACTTTGCACACAAGGGAGGCAAAACATGATGAACTTGGCAATGTGGCATTTGCAACTCGAAAGGGTGCTTTCTCCTTCCTCAAGAGCAAATACCCAAGTGGTCTGGACCCCAGGTCGCCCCAGGAAAGAAACATCGGAGGTGGACGCAGAGCCATGGAAGAAATGCCACTGAACCTGAAACCCTCCTAGCCCACAGGAAGCCTCCTAAGCCCAGGCTTCGGGTGCTCATTCCGAATGCATCAGGGTTGAAACCCAACAGAAATGGTCAGACTTTCGCCACCCAACAGAAATAGTGAGCTTCACAAGCGCTCGCTGAACGCAAACGGCTTGGGGCTTGGTGCACTTGCCCGGAGGTTCCGGGACAGATCACTTCGTTGAAACTGAATGAGAGCGTGGTTGAAGAAAACCTCACAACCGTTGGTTCAGGCATACCACAAGCTGTATTCGGGGTCTGGTTAGGCCAAGCATGTAGGCTGCTTCAAGCCTGGCAAATGACCACTCAGTTCGGACACAGTTCACAGTTCTGCAAAGATGTCCATGAACAATGTACCTCAAATGCTAAGTGTCCCAAGTGGCCAGTAACCATGGGAAACCATGAAAATCTTTCAGGCTAACAGCCTGTATCAAGCAACCATTTCAAATGCCCCATGCTTGGCGGATCAGGCTGGGCCCCTGCCTATAGTAAATCATCGCTTTGCGCAGTGCGCATGCCTCGGATGCCGTGTGAAAAGGACATAGACTAGCCCACCTACGTCCACCCACTGGATTTGGGGGATGTTTCAGCATGCCTCCGGCGTTTGTACATACATGTTGCCGATGTGGCTCACTCGTCGAAACTTTATATTTTGGACCACCCTCCTGTTCGAGCTTGCTAAAGAGTGTGCAATTGTTGCTTATTGTATTAAATCTTGTTGTCTTGTGCCTGTTTTGGCCCTACGAATGATGTTTCTTAAACAGGTGACTTCAACAGACTGAGATTGGACAGTTTTCCAAGAGCGCTTTACTTCACTTCCTCAGGACCAATGTTGAGGTCTTGTTTGGATTGCGGGAAGTGGTAATCAAGAAAGTAATGACGTCGGTTTCAGGGGTTCAGACTCAAAGGGCAATAAGTTGCCCTTGCGCTGTGTCCTTTTTCAAACTTTGCACGCATAGCTGCTAAGAAAGCAACCGTAGCTTCTGTTAGGTGTGTTCAGCAACCGAAAGCAAAACATGTGAAACCAACAGTACAGTCAGTTCCCTGCACAAACACTGAAACTATGCCAAACACATTGACTGGATGCACTTTGATGCTGCAGGTGAAGCGCGTGCTCACCTCAGGTCGTTCCGGAGACCACCGAATCCTACCCCGATCTGCTGGTGCTGCCAAGAAGCCCGCCCTCAGCAGGGCTGCTCTCACGTCCGCCCAACAGAGCCAGGGTGGGAGCTATTGATTCGAGCCATCATCCAGCAGATGTCCATCTGGTGACCCAGCGATCAGTAGCCGTTTGTGGTCGTAAGGACTGGTGCCCAAGCAAAAACTCAACCCTAACCTTCAGTGAATCAAGAGTCTCTCGCATGCAGGTTGATCGATGGCATACTGACCATGTTGCTTCACCTTCAAAGCCAATGGTGCCTCTGAGGTGCCTGAAACGGGCACTGGTTCGCTTGGTTTCCCAGGACGCACCATGAGGACGACTGGGCCAGTTCCCCCAAGTCACCAGTGGTCCGGTGGCGACCTAATCTGCAGTCCACTTCAAGATGCATCCAACCATCCGCCTATGGAATTCTTCAAGCTTTCAGCTATGATCCAATGAACATCAATGAACCAAGCCCGGAAAACAACATGATTCAAGACCGGTGAAGCAAAGTCAGCGGAAAGCAACGCGGCAACGCGGCACATCCACCGCAGCCCTGTTTCCATGGTCCGCGCCATGCGTCGCGCTGGCCCAGCAGCGTTGGCTTCGCTTCGCGACAACCGCACCTCGCTTAACGCAACGGCCGTGAGGCCAAGCGCAGCTTGGTGAAGATTTCTTGATAGAAATAGTTGGAAATTGCTTGAAATTCGATAGATTCATAAAGTTGGTAAGAATTGATGGCTTTCATATTTTCATCACCCCCTATGAATAGAAATGACCAGCCATTTTTGTGATTACTGTCAATCACTTCCATCCAAATCATCCTCCCCGAAAGGCAGTGGCAACGTGGCTTGCCGTCTCTCAGCCGTCCGAAGCGATGCAACGCTGCTGGCGGAGATCGCAGCGTTATGCTATCAGTGGGTCCCCCCTTGAGGGGGGGCCCGGATGTCCGGTGCGGTCTCTTCGGCACAGCTCATGCAGCAAGAACCGCCTGTGAGGTGTCCAAGACTCTGAGCAGAGAACTTGATTGGCAGAGCCTGTGGGTGTTTCTCAAGCCATAGGGAACTCCAAAATGGTTGGTGTATTACTTTGAATGGCTTATGAAGGAATGATTTGGGGGGTCCCGTATTTTGAGAAACACCCATATGCAGATATACAAAAACAAGACACAAGACCAATTAGAAGCATTAAACTTGATTGGCAGTGTATTTTGCGATGCGGATTGTGATAGGACAGTAGTAACAACCCTACTGCCAGTATGGCCAGGACAACAAACTCGTTGAACACTCATTTCACTGCTATTCTTCCTCAACTACTACAAATCGCACCAGTGGGCTGTGCTGACAAAAGGGAAGCACCCATAGCATTGTGGTCGAACCTGAATATCTGGCGCATATTCATGAGGGACCCAAGAACCAGCAAATATCTACATTTTTCGTGTATGACTAACACTAGCAGCCCACCACCATGAGTTGGGGAACATGTTGAGCCACTCCTGTTACGACCATGATCATATCCCACCACGGCTTTACAGGCTGTGACCAAAGGCCGGCTCCTCAACGAGGGCTGGGGCGACACCGAGGTGTCGTCAGCAGAAGCAGGATGGGTCATCATCAATCCCAATCTGACTGGTGGACCCGTGGGGTTGACATGATACCGACCATTGGGTTGTAACCATTATTGGTTGTAAAATCATACCCGAGTTGCTTGTAACCATTATTGGTTGTAACCATTGTTTCTGTTGCGTGTAAAATCATACCCATAGGATCGTTGCTTGTAACCCTCCGAAGTTTTTCTGATCCCCGGCTGCATGTTGGTGACCAATGGGTTGCTTCAAACGCAACGTTGATTCGTACGCGCTGCTCTCGCCGTGGACTCGCCACCCCAGCTTCGGATGGCGATGCCTTTCTGTTTTGAGTTACCCCACTACAGCAGGTTACTCTACACGGATGTATCGTGCAGCAGTGCATGTGGAGCACAAGTCTTTGCATTCACTCATCTTTTTGAAAACATACATATATATATATATGTATATATACATATATGAGGTATATTGTACATCATACAACATATGCAAGCACGTGTGATTGCACGTGTACATTACTCAACACTACTCCTTTCAGTACCCAAAAAACACCAATCCGACCAATGCCAATACGAGGCCCGGTGTTGCTCAGCTTGTGAAATAGGTAGCTCAACAAATCAACAAGTACCAAAAAATAGAGGCAAATGCCAACAATAACCATGAAATGAAAGGACATGTTGAATAGCTCCCTGCATTCAATCATGAAGGATCATGATATTGCATGATCTATCGGTAGTAGAACACATCTTAAGCCTTAATCAAACAAGGTTGATGTCCCGGTTCATCGGATGCTCTGCATGTGCCCAAGGTCAGGTGTTTCAGCTTAAATAGTGGTGGGTTTAGCCCAGGTTCACAGGTTGCGCGCATCGCATCCTCCAATGTCCGATGTCATTTACTCATTGTGTTTCAATCACATCTTTTTTTTGCCACATAAACATACATAAACCCAAAATGTGATACGCAAGGAGTTTTCCAGTTTCAGAAGTTGAGCTTCTCCGATCTCTCGACCGCAGTTGCTTCTGCTGACCAAAATCAAAAGACATCTGGGCAGCAGAGCAGGACTGCTTAGCAGTCCGGCACCACCCCCATCTATGGGCCATGGGCAATAGCGCACAGGCACAACCAGGGTGGGGAAGGAAATTTACTTTTGGTTGTGAGCACTCACCAAGCAGGTTGGAGATGGCTGGAGACTGGCGAGAACCCTTTTGACATGGAGGGAGTGGTGAAAGCAGCCAGCTAAAAGGCCGACAACCCACCTCCATTGCATACACATTGAACAACAATTTTTGAGATGCACAGTATGGTTTTGGCACCAGAGTAGCGTGGGCAGCAGTGCATCCGTCCTGAACCAGATCAAAACTTAGATTCATCAAGCAAGAACATGGAACAAGACAATCACAGCAGCCCTACGGGCCCGACGTTGCAGTCATATTTTGGGGGAACTAAACTTCAAAGCCTTCCATGTGTGGGACTCTCAAAGCCTGACGTATTGGAAGCTGCACATCCCAAGGCACTCCAAACTGGGCGAAAAAAAATCCGTTGATTTGCCACGTTCTCAGGGTATCAGTGGTTCATGGCAATTGCTACTTGGGTAGCTATGTATCATCAACCCGTTATGAGTGGCTGGCAATACTTTCCCTTGCACTCCTAGTCATCGTGGGTTAGTCCTATCACTATGTGCTACTATATACTCGGATTGACTATGATGAACCACAATATTGGTTTTTGCTTGAAAAACTGAGTGCTCATCAACCATGGTTAACCATCAAAATACTGCTTCTTTACCAATGTAAACCATTGATTGTTGATCACTATTAACCTTTGATTCTTGACCCTTTGATTCTTGACGAAGCCTTGTTTACCGTTATTGGCCACTGACTATTGAACTTTGATTATTCGCCGTTTGATCAATAAACAATTGTGGAGAACTAAACTTTGCTTCTTGACCATTGATTTTGACCATAACCAACATTGTTGTTTATTGAACATGGTTACAGATTACATGATACGACTTTTTCAGCACGATCATGGCATTGCCCATGAGGAAACCGAAAGCGCAGCGTTTTTCAGGTCACTGCAGCGCCAGTAGGGCCACTGTCGTCTCTGTTTGGCTCCTTCGTGGCTGCAACATTCCACCGGTGAGACGCACAACGTGGTACAACCTGCACAATGAACCGCCATGAATGCTTGAGTAAATAAATATAGGCGTGCATGTTTGCGTTTATTCACATGCAAATGCATAGATATTTCTTTACATTTTATTACACATCGATATATAAATGTTCTTGTATAATAGATGTTTGCATGTGGCCGGCCACCATTGATACCCCGATCACACACTGAGTTGTTGGTGATTTTTTGGCTGTGCCTGTCCACAGTGGTACAATAGTTGGCCCCGGGGTCAAAGGTGATGTACACAAAAATGGCTGCAAAAAAATGAAAACATTTGGGTGATTTCTGGGCACGTTGAAAGGTAGTCTTGGTTTCCCACGAATGTATAAGGGTGTGTCGTTTGTGTTTCACATTCATGATACACCTCCCGAAGATAGTGGCTTTCCTGGTTGTACAGATAGTGGACTTTGCCCGTTAGGCATAATCACTTGCTGTGGCTTTTGGATTCATCATGGCAAGCTGAACAAACTGATATTCATGTCTATATATATGATACATACTATTTTCCTTATTGTTGCTTGTCAGCCCCTACAGTCACTTACAAATGTTAACTTTTGGTAGCTTCGCATGCTTGAACGGTCCAAATTTCAAAACTTTCAACCATTAGCCACTATGGTCCACCATTATCCATTATGGTCCGTTTACTGATCAACCAATAGCCATTATTAACCATTATTGTCCATTATTGTCCATTCTTGCCAACCATTAGCCACTAATGATCTGTCATCAACCACCATTTACCCCAGCCCAGTTCTCTGCCTTGCCTCTGCCATCTGAGCGACCGCCTCGCCATGCGTGCCCTCGCTGGGCAGCGTGGTGACGTCCGTGACGTCCGCGACGGATCTGGGCTCTGTATGGGGATCCGTCTTGGCGGCCTGCACAGCGGTGACTGTCCAGGGGCCGCCTGTTCGGGTGCTGTGGATGGCAGGGCTACTGGGATATCGCTCTTGTGACAACGCGGCGAGCTGCCAGCAACTAAAAGAAGATGCACATCCACTTGTGATGATGATGATGATGATGATGATGATGATGATGATGATGATGATGATGATGA
>VSDK01024573.1:638999-679018 GCA_009767595.1 Symbiodinium kawagutii
GACGACGACGACGACGACGACGACGACGACGATGATGACTACATACCCTTCGTAAATGGCTAGAACACTGGCTACCTTTATCCCTATCCGACTGATGGTCGTAAACCGTTCGAGGGAGCGACTGTTTGTTGCGCTCAAGATAATGAGTACCTGAAGAAAATATCATCATCATAATCATCATCATACAAAATATAGATAGATAGACCTATTGATGTTCAAGGTGCTCGTTTACAAGTCTCTAAAACAGCGATGTTCCTTTGATTTTCAAAGGCAATGCAGCATGATGGCGTAGCACCGAAACCTTCTTTTGCGAACATGATTTGACGTCATGACTTTGAACCCAAAAAGGGAGGGTTGTTCCACTAATCTTGGGTCATTGGCACCTAGCGTGTGTGTGTGTGTGTGTGTGCACACCCTGGATTGCAAAGTAGTAACAATACACTTCCGACATCGACATCAGGATTAGTGTAAGCTTGGGTAGATATACATCTTGGAAATGGTATAACTGTATGCAAACTGTTCGTTTGAATTATATCTCTGCGCAGAATCTATGTTTCATATCTTGGATTGCTACTGGATTTGTAGGAATGTATTGGTAATCAATTTGGGTATATGTACACCTTTAAATAGCAGATATAAACAACGCCATATCTTGCGCATACACATGTATACCCCATTATATACCTTAGATTTATATTGATCTTCCCCTACCATCCGCTGCCATGCACCTCGTTTTTCTCGACCTCGATGGGCCTCAGTGCCCGTACACAGCCATGGCTATACTGATGATGTGCTGTGTCAAGTTGTTTAGTATAGGAGTATAGCCATGTTATGTAAAGGAGACTATGCTGACAGGGGTATCGTCAGTATAGCCAGTGTGAAAGGCTACTGGGGGAGAGTTGTTGTATCCTTTTGAGTCATGCTATGAGTGATTCAAGGGCGACAGTTGTGCCTCATTTCTGACCGCTGCTGAAAATTGCCAAGTGCGAGCGTCCTCTCCTACCACAGTCTTGCCCACTGGCCACATCTGCTATGCAATCCGGGGCTACATTGAAGGCAGGGAAAACACTGGTCTTGGCACGTTTTGGTGAGGTTGATTTGCTGACCGAGTGCAAGCAAAAGTGCGCTTTCTAAGATACTTGACTTCTTCCACATGCATTTGGTTCACTGAACCCCCCTGATTCTAATGCCTTCCATTTCTGCTTACCTTCATTGCTGAGGGCAACCCCTACGGAGATCTTTGGGCCCACAGGGCCATCAACTCGGCATTTGGTGGTTTCTCACACTTGGGAACCCCAAAAAATATGTGGTTTATTGCTATAAGTAATGAATAACCTGGATGACAACTGGGGGTACCCCTATGACTTAAGAAAATCCCGGACCCCAAATTAGTTGGTGATCGGAAGTGAAACGATACAACCAACAAAACCCATTCTGGCAGCTCAACTACCAGAATACATCACTAGTCGTGTTCGATTGTTGTTGCTTACCATTCCATATTTCACATTTATGAGTAACACATGATTGACCGCATGTTTTACAGTTGTTAAGCCTTCTTAACCTGACCATACACCAGGAATATCTCTTGATCAAGTGGTCATTGGCTAAAAACTATCAAATAACAACTACACATAGCTACTAGCTATTGAAGTCCTCTGATCAATAGTTAGTGGTTGATATAGGTGTATAGTTTATTGAACTACATCAATCCTATACCCACTACCCATCATCAATCATTGCCCGTGGTTGGTTGTGGCCCATCCAAAAACCTGTTCGGCACCGTTGCCAGCCAGGCGGCCCAGGATTGGACTCCTGGCAAGAAAAATCCCATGAAGGATGCAGGATAGTATGTGAGGGGGGAGGATTCTTAAGCCATGAGGAACCCCCAAAGCTGTGGTTGATTAAAGCTACTATATGACTATTAATGGTTATATCCACTATTAATGCCATGTGACTTTTGGTGTGTCCATTATGGTGTATGGGTACCATGTGGATTAGACACACAAACAAATCGAGAAGTGTAGAATCCAGTCCATTCATCAGATCAGGTCTCAACGGCAGGCCTTTCTTGTGCTCAAAACAAGCGTCAGCGCTCGTGCCTGTTTGTCAGGTTATGAGCCCAAAGAGCTCTGTGAACCATGGATAGAAGTAGAGCATCGTCTTTGCCCCCCATGGTTCGAACCGCTGGACTAATGGCTTTGGATGATGTTGAGGATACCACGGTTTCTGATCTCAGCCATGTTCAACCCTTCTGGTCAGAGAAAGCTCAAAGGGAGCATATGTTGGCACAGAGACGCCCCAGGGAACTGCCACCGATTCCAAGTGATGGGAGCGAGGCTGGTGATGAGCAGCCTCCAATCTCAGACATGCGACGACATGCCATGGATGGTAGCAGTGAAACCAATGGTAGTGAGAGTGCCTATCGAACTGATAGGAAAGGTAGGTCAAGAAGCCCAACCAGATCCCAAGGTCCAGTCGCGTTTCAAACTCCGCCAAGTAGTTGGACAGGAAATCCAGGAAGTGTTCCAAAGACCAGTGGAGGTCAGACCCAGGTGCCGAAGTCACAGCCTGTGACTCGTGGAGCACCAAGCTCAACCAAGGGCGAGGAAGATGGTCTGGCCCGTGAGTTAGAGAAAAATATGTTTGACCACCTATGTGAAGAGAATGTTCGGTTGAAACAGCAGCTAGAACAGACGCAAGCCAGTTCCAAGGGAGCCGGAGGTTCGGTGGGTTCCTGGTCAGAGGTGACAGGTCCAGGAGATGGAATCAGCACACCACCACCACCTCCTCCAGTGCCAAGCCCCCCTCGCCCCACTGCTGCTGTCAGGTACCGTGAGACGCAGAGGCATACGCCGGGAGGCACCGAAGTGCCGATGCATCCGCCACCGCAAGAGTTACCATGTTTGCCACCGCTTCCGCATGTGCAGTTGTCCCAGGCAGATGCATTCGATGTTCCGGTGGACTGGTCAGCATATGAGGTAGTCCATGATTCTATGGGAATGAAGTGGTTGGGTCCCCCGAAACAGCCGGTGATGCAAGCTTCAACCATGGGCTATGATCCTCCGATGACTGGTATGAACCAAAGATGTAGTCTGTTGGAACGTCAAGTTGAAGACTTGAAGAAGTTGATGGAATTGCAGCATCAACAGCTGCTGGATGCCAAGAGGTGGGGTCCCCAGTTTGCTCCATGGCCAGCAGGTTACCATGTGCATCCGTCGAGTGAAGCCGTCCATGTACAGGATCGAGTGCATCCGCCACCGGCACCACCACAGGTGTCATCCACGCCAGACCCACCACCGCCGAGGGCATCCGCAGTAGATAGCTCCGTAGGATCAGCATCGATGCAGTCGCAGGTGTGTTTGGATCATGATATGGCATCCGGTGTTGCCGATCAGTCACTCCGTAGCTTTAATGTCACTTTGCCGGAGCTAGTTGAACCAGGAGGTGAACACTCCATGCTGTCGGCAGGTGATTGGATTGCGCAGCTTCGTCCACACATTGCTGATATCTGCAGCGGTGCTGGTGCATGGTGGGATCGAGTCCTTCAGCTGGTTTCTCAAAGGTATGACACTTGGTTACAAGCAAACCCGTTGGAACGTGTCCACATCCATGCTCCGGATCCCGCAGTGATTGGTCAAGGTCAGACGAGGCTTGAGCAACGTGTGACGAACTTGCTGCTCAAAGCTGTGCCAGAAGCAATTCGCTCCGAGCTTGTTTCGACCCGAATGCTTCACGTGAGTGGTATACTTTTCACAGTATACAAACGCTACCAGCCGGGTGGCATCCAAGAACGGTCGCAAACCTTGTTGGAGTTGACAAAGACATCGTGTGCTGAAACCCCAGGTGAAGCTGTGCAGAAGCTTCGATTGTGGCGCCGTCGCTACAATCGTGCAGTGGAACTTGGACTGCAGGTGCCGGATCCGTTGATACTTGTGCGCGCCTTAGATGGCATTGTCGGCAAGGTCTTAGCCACTGACATCCAGTCAATGTTTCGTGTCAACGCCTTTCGCATGAATCACCAGGTGGACGTCAGGCCAACTCAAGAAACGGTTGGTCATTTGTATGATTTGCTGCTGGCAGAAGCGGATCAGTTGCTGTACGGAACCCCAGGTGCTGAACCCGTTGCCTCGACCCAGGTGACCTCTTCTGCCCCGGGAGTGAAAGCCTTGCAACCACCGCTTTCTCCTCACAAGCCACAGGTGCAGCAGCCTTGTCGTTTTTGGTGGAAACCCAGGTGCTGAACCCGTTGCCTCGACCCAGGTGACCTCTTCTGCCCCGGGAGTGAAAGCCTTGCAACCAGCGCTTTCTCCTCACAAGCCACAGGTGCAGCAGCCTTGTCGTTTTTGGGGAACGGAGAGTGGCTGTCGATTGGGATCCCAGTGTAAATATGTCCATGCATGGGACGGGATCCAAGATAAATCCGTTCGCTGTTGGCTTTGTTCCTCGTTGCAGCATCCTCGCAGTGAGTGTCCGGCGCGCAATGCTGTCTCCAAGACAGGGGGGAGTCCACCAGGTTCTGCAAATTCCGTAGTTGCGGCCTCACCTTCGACCACAGGTGCCGTCAATGATGCGCCCCATGGAAAAGGAGAAGGTAAATCCAAGTCAAAGGGCAAACGTCAACAGAAAGCACCAAAGACAAACAATGGTGCCTCAAACCAGGAGACGGGGGAGAAGAAGGAGACTCACTCCACCAATCAAGCCAGTGCAGTCAAAAGTGTCGCTGGATCAGAAGATCCACCCCCTGCCAATCCAGGAGTGGCTCCTTCGAGTGCAGCAGAACCCAGCCAGCAAGCATCCAGTGCTCAGATGATGAATGAGGTGACTAGCTTGTTGAAGAGCCTTAGAGTGGACCAAAGTGCGCAGATCAAAACGATGCACTTATGTCAGGTGTCGGAAGAGAACATCACCTCCGTCTTGCTGGATGGAGGAGCAACCCATGTGTTACGTCAGGTGAAAAGTGAAAAAGAATGGCAGGAAGCAGAAGAAATCAGTGTCAGGTTGGCAACAGGAACAGTGATGTTGCGCCAACATCCCACCACGGGATCGCTACTCACAAAGCAGAAGTGTCAGTTGATCCTGCCGATGTCATCAATCACTCGCCTTGGATATCACGTGGAGTGGAAGAACGACACGTGCACGATCACATCCCCTTCCAAGAGCACACTGCCTGTGGTGCTGGATCAAGGCTGCCCCACAGTCGATGTCAAGACAGGTCAGAAGCTGTTGCAGGAGGTTGAACGTTTCAATGCAACTCATCGAAAAAGACAGGTGCTTGCCCTCCAGTTGAACCAACAGGATGTTCATGACCTTCCATCGCAGTGTGACTTGGAGGAGATCAAACTGAGGAAGATCAAGCAGCTCTTTCCTGAAGTTCCACATGAGCTGATGATCAAGGTTCCTGGCGTCAGTGAGTGGGACGTTGACCAGCTTCCCTTCAATCGTCATATGAGGCGTCGTGTTGCCAAAGCCAAAAGAATTGCCATCCATCTCTTCAGTGGTGATGATCAAAAGTTCTGGGTTTCCCAAGAAACGTCTGGTGCAGTCGTGGTTTGTGCTGAGATCAAACATGGAGTCAACATGCTGAGCGACCATGTGATGGGATGGCTGGAAGACGTCATCAACACTCAGAAAGTTGTTGCAGTGTTGGCTGGTCCTCCCTGTCGCACAGTGAGCATCTGCCGGGATCGAGGTACTGAAGATGGAGGACCACGTCGCATCCGGGCTCGACAAGGTCCAGAGCGTTTCGGGGTGGCCGGACTCACTGCTGGAGAGTCGCAGTTGGTCCAAGGTGATTCCCTCCTGTGGCTGCGTACGCTATGGCTTGTTGCCAGTGCATCCCATGCCAATCCCAGATGGGAATGCACCATTGAACAGCCCAGAGATCCAGCCGAGTGGAAGGTACCAGAAGGAGCAGGTTATCCAAGTTTCCTTTCATGGCCTGAAACCATGATGGTTGAACGCCTTGCAGGTCTCCGTCGAGCCACGTTTGATCAAGGCACACTTGGACATCAAAGCCGCAAACCGACCACCTTGTTGACGGCCAGTCCAGAGCTGTTGGCACTGAATGGTTCGTCTGCCCCAAAAATGGAGCCCCCGTCATGGCCATCGGATTTAGCAGGCCGGTTGCAATTCAGCCGTAGTTTGGCGGCATGGGCTCCAGGGCTGAAGGCTATCATGGCCCAAGTGCTTCGCAGAGTGTTTAGTGAACCAGCGCCCAATGTTCGAGTCATGCAGCCGTCAGACCTTGATGCTTGGAGATGCCACATCTACAATGGGCACTTGCCTTATCGGAAAGACTGTGGAACTTGCGTTGCCAACATGGGACGTAATCGCCAACATCGTCAAGTGCAGTCTCCTGAGGCATTTTGCATGTCCCTGGACATCACTGGTCCTTTCAAACCCGGCCTGGATCAGGTGCTGAAGGGTCCCCGGTATGTGTTGGTCGCCACGTATACGATCCCCATTGACTCTCGAGCCAATGCAATGGTCGAAAGCATCCAAGCACTTGGTGGTCATGTGACAGCCCCTGAAGATCAAGAAGTTCACCAGTTTCCGGAACCTACTGAGTCCACCATTGATGAGTCGGCCAAGTCCCAGCAGTTTCCATCTGATGGCTCCAATTTTGGGGCAGCTGACCCACTTCAGGCAGATGATTCGGAAGATTCCATGCCTCTTACGGAAGTGGAAGTCAAGAAGTGTGACGAGTTGAATCAGCGTTGGAAGGAGCATGTGAGTGCCCTCAAATCAGTGTCAGTTCGCACGTTGTCCCTGGCAGTTCCTTTGAAAAGCCGTCATGCAAAAGAAGTGATAGCACAGGTGTCCACCCTCCATTGCCGACTCCGTAGCCTGGGGCTTCCTGTCCTCAGGATCCACGTAGACAGAGCCAAGGAGTTCATTGGCACGGAGTTCACCCAATGGGCACAACACCGTGACATCTGGGTCACAACGACAGCTGCAGATGAACCCCAGTCCAATGGCAGAGCTGAAGCGGCCATTCAACAGTTGAAACGGCATGCCCGTGTGGTCATGGCCGCTGCCAAAGCCCCCGTGGAGTACTGGCCGCTAGCGGTTCGCCATGTAAGTGAGGTGCAGTTCCCAGCTAGCCAGTTTGGGTGTCCCGACTCAGCCGTTGCTGCCGTTTGGTGTTTGTGGCTGGTCCAAACGTAAGATCTGGGATAACCGATACAATGCATGGCAGCCCCCCCTGATCAAAGTTCGAGTGTGGGGACCGGCCAGCCAGATGAGCATGTCCAGCAATGGATATTATGTGCAAGCCCAGGATGATGTGGGTAGCAATGAAGGCCGATGGATGCGAACCACCTTGGTGGTCTGTGCCAAAACACCACCTGTGAATCCGGTCACTGATGACAGATCCAGCCCACCTCCAAAGGATGCGGCCTCCCCTTTGGTGCCCGAGGCTGATGTGCCAAAGGATGCGGCTTCCCCTTTGGGCTGCGAGCATCACGACCCACAAGATGCCGCTTCCCTGGATGATGCCATCATCTTCCATGATGCTGTTGCCGATGAGCCTTTGAGTGACGATGCCGACACCCCAGTGCAGCTGATGGTCCCAGAGGGCCCCTTGCAATTTCAGCATGAGGAGCTTCCACCCCCTGCAGCAGAGCCATTGCCAAAGCCTCGCATGTTTGGTAAGCAGCCCCCTCCAGCCAACAGTGCGTATGATCCAAGGCTCCGTTCCATGTGCCTTGGGGGGGAGTGCTGTTGGGTGTGTGGTAATTTAGGGTGTACCATATGTCAACAAGCACCATGCCCAGAAGAGTTGTCCAAAACGGGGGAGCATGCTTCAGTTTCACAAACCGAGCACAGTGTGATGTTGCTGCAACATAGGGAGCTGGGCGGCATGCTCCAGGAGGAAAAGGTCATGTTGACACACAGTGAGGTTGTCCCAATGCTGTGTACCCTCATGAAGGAGCGTCAATGTCTGGAAAAGAAGTTGTGCCAAATTGCTGCAGTTGAAACAGCAGAGCAACAGGAGTGTTTGGTCACCAAGTCGATCAGCCTGGAAGAAGTTCGCAGTGAGCTGTCCCATTGGCAGCAAGCTATCAAGGCTGAATATGAATCGTTGAAAAACCACCAGGCAATCATGCCAATCACCAAGGAGGAGTACATGAGACTGTGCAAAGATCCCGCAGTCACCGTGGAAACAGTTCCGGCAAAGTTGGTCGCAACGTTGAAACCTCCATGCCGTCGCAAAGCCAGAATAGTAGCTTGTGGCAACCTGGCTCAACAGGCAGAAGGTGATGTGAGTGCAGGTGGAGCAGACACCATTGCAGTGCGGGCCCTGATCTCCACTGCTTGCCAGAAGGACTGGGAAATCACAGCAGTGGATGTTCGCACAGCATTCCTTCAAGCACCCTGCAAGATGACTCCTGGGAAGATCAGAATCGTCATTCCTCCCGCCATCGTGAAGGAAAGTGACGTGCTTGACCATGGACCAGCTGAACATTGGATTGTCACTGGGGCATTATATGGTTTTCAGGAATCGCCAGCTGACTGGGCTGCTCATCGAGACAACACCCTGAGAAGCATCCGATGGAAGGGGCTTGGCGTCTCCTACAAGCTGGTCGCCTCCGGAGAACCACATGTGTGGAAAGTGATGACGGTCAACCAGGATGATCAACCCTTGGAAACAATGGGATATGTTTTGATCTACGTAGATGATATCCTCATTGCAGCCAGCAGTCAACTGACCCCTCAGATTCGACATGCCCTCGGAGAGCGGTTTGCCTTGGCCGAACCACAACAGGCCACATGTGACGAAGCCGTTCAGTTTTGCGGGTATGAAGTTACCAAGTGCTCTGATGGGTTCCTGATTGGCCAGCAAAAGTATCTGAAGGATCTCCTCACCCGAAGAGGAATCACTTCTGGAGAATTGTGCCCATGTCCAAAGATTGAGGATGGTCCAGATGAGGAGGGCCAAACAAAAGCCGACTTGAAGTTGGCACAGGCATTGACCGGTGAGCTGATGTGGGTGGCATCGAGATCTCGTCCCGATTTGACGTATGTGACAGGGATCATGTCGAGATTGCTGCACCGCCGACCAAGGTACATCTCGACTCTTGGATTCCATGCCCTTCGATACCTGTTCAGAACCCAAGAACTGTGTCTGCATTTCAAGCAGTGTGATCCGTCCAGTTTGGACACCTTGACAGTGTTCGTTGATACCTCGTTCGGACCACCCCATGAAAAGTATCGCAGTGTCCAAGGGATGGTTTTCCAGCATGGTGACAATCCATTGATGTGGACTTCATCTCGCCAACCATTCATCGCACAATCCACGTCTGAGTCAGAGCTGCTGGGATACACAGAGAGTGTCCAATGTGCCTCCGCCTTGTCAGCTTTGCTTCAAGTGTTTGAAACACCTGTCAGACGCCACCTCCGAGGAGACAGCAAGGCAGCAATCTCGCAGTTGACCCAGGACACTGGATCCTGGCGAACCCGTCATCTTCGCCTTCGAGCATCCAAACTCCGAGAGTGCATCCAAGGCGGTTCCAAGGAGTGGAAAGTGGATCATTGTGAGGGATCCACTCTGGTAGCAGATGGGATGACGAAACCTTTGCAGTCAGGTGCCTTTCATCGATTCCGGGACATGTTGGGATTGACATCCAAAACGAACCTTGATGGGAATCAAGATCCAATTGCCGTGGCATGTAAAGCATCCCTTGTGCATTCGCAGGAGCATCCGAGCCAGGCATCCGATGCATCGCAGAGTGAGCATTCGAATCCAGCATCCGTCGTGCATTCTTCGGCATCCAAATCCATAGGTCAGGTGCTGCTAGGTGCAGGTTTGGTTCTGATGGGAAAACAGGAATGGGTTCCCTGCCTAGCTTTGATCGCAGCAGCATGTGCGTTGATCAGACATGGAATGAACAACCATGTTTCAAAATCAGAGTGCTCAGTGAAAAACGTGAGGCCGGAACGGCCACAGGAGTCTGTGGTGCCCCCTCGAATCTGTATGATTCGACATCTGGACAGTCTGCGGCTGAGGTTGAGCTTTTCCTCGTCGACTCCTGCAGCTCCGGAAGTAACACCAGTGGGTCCACAGGGGACCTCCGAAGTCAATGCGGCAAGTTCCAGTGGTGCTCCTGGACCTTCTTCGAGCAGAACCTATGTGTCCAGTGGAGCCACATTGGAACCACCATGGAGATCAGGTCGGTATGATCGCCCACCGGCCTTGAAGAAAAAGGATTCGTGGGACACATCGCTTCTTGAAAGCGGCTGGGTGATCCGTTGCCATGCTGCGCCACGGAAGCGTCTATTCCATCCAGTTCATGCAACTTGTCCTGTGAAGATTGACAGGTTGAAGAAGGATCGTTCCACTCTGCGGTTTTTGCCGGGTGGATCTCGCCACTTCGAACAGGATGAGTGGTATGATAAACGTCGTACTGGAGATGATGCTGAGTGGAGAGGATATACCTTCTTCCAATTGGTTGAGGGAGAAGCTCCGCTACCACCATTTCCTGCCGAAGTCTCAGTTCAAGTGGAAACGATTGCTCCAGGACGCTCGAGACTGCCATCCTCCGATGAGCAGCATGAAGATAGTTTCGAGATTGTCCGTCCTTGAGAGGCCTTGAGCTAGATCCTCTTTGTTTGGCTGAAAGCCAGCCAAAGGGGGAGTGACTTTTGGTGTGTCCATTATGGTGTATGGGTACCATGTGGATTAGACACACAAACAAATCGAGAAGTGTAGAATCCAGTCCATTCATCAGATCAGGTCTCAACGGCAGGCCTTTCTTGTGCTCAAAACAAGCGTCAGCGCTCGTGCCTGTTTGTCACCATGTATTAATGGTTACTATACGACTATTAATTGATGGTTATGTATATGGTTGATGAGCTGGATGATAACTGGTGGTACCCCTGAGCTGTGAGGTGATCATCACGTGATAATAGGCAATAATAAGGATACTGATAAGAATGATAGTGTGCCTAGTAATGGTGGATAGCGTGAATTATAAGCACTACAATGGAGATCCACCATTATGTAGTAATCTAGGCAAGAATTAGGGTATCATAATCAACAAGAAGAACAAGACCGACGCCGGAAATGCCTGCAATGTGCTTGCAGTTCGTGATGGCGAATAATGGCAGTTGGTAGTCTCAATGATTATCAAGGGTTGCTGTGCAATGATCACTGAAAGGAATCAACCATCTTCTATGTTCATTCATTGCTTTATTTCAAGTGAATTGAGTAATCAACTATCATCTAAGATCAATGAGTTCATTGAAATGAAGTATGGTTGATGACTCATTGACTTTCTAAATGAACTTCATTTTCAAGAATCATGATGAAACCAGTCTATTGAATTATTCCCTATTATTGTTGGGTGTTATCCCCTATTAACCAATTAAGCATTGTTATACCAGGCTATTGGCGGCGGAGAACAAACAGGCCATTGATGTCGCTGGCCACCAGCCGCCAAGCCGTCGAGCCCAGTAATCAGGACAGCTGGTCTCGTGCTTACTTCGGAGGTTTTTACTGGCTTATTGTAGTTATATGATGTATGCGTCTACATACATAGGTTAGTACTGCTTACCACTACTTCATGGATTCTTGTGGCTTTCCACATGTAGACGCACACATGTAGTACCTACCTAACGTGCAAAAAACATGCATTTGATTCAGATATGATGGCTTATCATGATCCCTGACACACCCCATAGATACTTGGTCCAAGTACAATCGATCTATGGACGATCCGTGACTCGCTAGCCTAGGTACCCAGTACCTGCATGGTCATCGTGAAAAGCACACGCTGCATGATTTTCTACAAGGTAGGCCCCTTTGTCACCAGCGGCCCTGGTCGTTGGGTTAGTTCACTAAGGTAACTACCAGGCTAATGGTGGATATAACTGGCTTGTTGAGTGGCCTTTCATCAACCACCAGTTATACCTAGATCAACTTATGACTTGGTTTGGAAAAGAAGGCCGCCTAACTGCTAAGTACGATACTTACAGTTGCAGTTAATTACCAGCTAAATGGCTGCGGGTCAGTTCACCCTGCACCCCTGGTTCCCCCATCATTAACCAACTTGTTTTCCCACTATGAAATTGTTGGTGAACTTATCCCCCATAAAATTGTCGGTCAACTGCTCGACCCATAGCCATATCTCAATCAATACTTATAGTTATAACCACCAGTTATAGTTGCTGGCAGGACCATAGGTCGCCTGGTTTTTGACATATTTTTGTTTTTCGCACCTTCATTTTGTGTGGCAGGCGCAGCAGTTTATGGACGTTGCACCTTTTTTACGCGTTTTTGCTCCTCGTGCCCCTACGTTTCGTTCTTGGTCGTTTTTGATTGGCAGGCGCAGCATTTTCTCACCTCGCACGAGAAGTGGACGTTGCGTTTTCGGAGAGTTTCTTTTTCTAGGCCTTCGGGAGGATACAGGGTCGTGTCAAGATGTCATGTTAGCGTACGGTGCATGTTGCGTCCTGAAGTCATGGCTCCGGGAGGATGCAGGGTCGTGTCAAGATGTCATGTTAGCGTACGGTGCATGTTGCGTTCTGAAGTCATGGCTCCGGGAGGATGTAGGGTCGTGTCAAGATGTCACGTTAGCGTACGGTGCATGTTGCGTTCTGAAGTCATGGCTCCGGGAGGATGCAGGGTCGTGTCAAAATGTCATGTTAGCGTACGGTGCATGTTGCGTTCTGAAGTCATGGCTCCGGGAGGGTGCAGGGTCGTGTCAAGATGTCATGTTAGCGTACGGTGCATGTTGCGTTCTGAAGTCATGGCTCCGGGAGGATGTAGGGTCGTGTCAAGATGTCACGTTAGCGTACGGTGCATGTTGCGTTCTGAAGTCATGGCTCCGGGAGGATGCAGGGTCGTGTCAAGATGTCATGTTAGCGTACGGTGCATGTTGCGTTCTGAAGTCATGGCTCTGGGAGGATGTAGGGTCGTGTCAAGATGTCACGTTAGCGTACGGGGCATGTTGCGTTCTGAAGTCATGGCTCTGGGAGGATGTAGGGTCGTGTCAAGATGTCACGTTAGCGTACGGGGCATGTTGCGTTCTGAAGTCATGGCTCTGGGAGGATGTAGGGTCGTGTCAAGATGTCACGTTAGCGTACGGGGCATGTTGCGTTCTGAAGTCATGGCTCTGGGAGGATGTAGGGTCGTGTCAAGATGTCACGTTAGCGTACGGGGCATGTTGCGTTCTGAAGTCATGGCTCTGGGAGGATGTAGGGTCGTGTCAAGATGTCACGTTAGCGTACGGGGCATGTTGCGTTCTGAAGTCATGGCTCTGGGAGGATGTAGGGTCGTGTCAAGATGTCACGTTAGCGTACGGGGCATGTTGCGTTCTGAAGTCATGGCTCTGGGAGGATGTAGGGTCGTGTCAAGATGTCACGTTAGCGTACGGGGCATGTTGCGTTCTGAAGTCATGGCTCTGGGAGGATGTAGGGTCGTGTCAAGATGTCACGTTAGCGTACGGGGCATGTTGCGTTCTGAAGTCATGGCTCTGGGAGGATGTAGGGTCGTGTCAAGATGTCACGTTAGCGTACGGGGCATGTTGCGTTCTGAAGTCATGGCTCTGGGAGGATGTAGGGTCGTGTCAAGATGTCACGTTAGCGTACGGGGCATGTTGCGTTCTGAAGTCATGGCTCTGGGAGGATGTAGGGTCGTGTCAAGATGTCACGTTAGCGTACGGGGCATGTTGCGTTCTGAAGTCATGGCTCTGGGAGGATGTAGGGTCGTGTCAAGATGTCACGTTAGCGTACGGGGCATGTTGCGTTCTGAAGTCATGGCTCTGGGAGGATGTAGGGTCGTGTCAAGATGTCACGTTAGCGTACGGGGCATGTTGCGTTCTGAAGTCATGGCTCTGGGAGGATGTAGGGTCGTGTCAAGATGTCACGTTAGCGTACGGTGCATGTTGCGTTCTGAAGTCATGGCTCCGGGAGGATGTAGGGTCGCCAGAGTGAGGCCCGCAAGGCTCCTAGGCCCACAAGCAATTACCCCAGAAAGATCCAGGGCCCGCAAGGTTCCCAGGTGAACCCTCTCATTCGAGAGAGAGTTTACCAGTACAGTTGGCGCACCTCCTTAGGAAAGCCTACTGCAAGTGAGTTCCTGGGACACCTGGCGAAGCTGCAAAGAAATGGACGCTGAAAATTTGCATGTTGAATTCTCAAGATGATGACACATGGAAGGGCCGGGAACCATGTCGTACCCAGGCGACCTGTGGTCCCGTGACCTTATAGTTACCCACAAGTTCCAAGGCCCTTTCTCAACCACCAGTCATACCTAGATTACCTTATAGATAATATTTCATTACCAGTTTTTGTTAACTTTCAGTTATAGCCAATAACCGGTTATACGCAGTCATACCTAGATTAACTTATAATCATGTAATAGTTACCAGTAATTACCAGTTTTGTTAACCACCAGATAGATAGTTAACCACCACTTATAGTGAATAACCACTTATACACAGTGAATGACTATACCAGTAATAGTTACCATTAATTACCAGTTTTGATCAATCACCACTTATAGTTAATAACCCAGTTCCAATAACCCACCAGTTTTGTTAACCACCTATAGACAATCACCACACTTGTAGTCATTAACTATCTATCTGGCGCTTAACTATCTGGTTATAGTTAAGCACCAGTTCCAAGGCCTTCTATTAACCACCAGTTATCACGTGTGGGTGCCCACCTTGCACTGATGACATCGCCACCGGTGACCTCCAGATCCGAGAAGTCCCAGTGCTTCTGCCGGCCATGCCGCGCCACTTCCAGGGCCTCGCAAAGGCCAAACCCGAGCGCTGGTGACCAGCTGAAATCACAGTGAGTGACACATACATGTCATATATACATATAGAATATATAGATGCATGTGTATATTATATATATATATACTTATATATAGAGAGAGAGAGGAAAAAAAACGGAAGAGAGATTTCTATATGTATTTGTTTATTCATTTATGCATTTATGCATTTATGCATTTATGCATTTATGCATTTATTTTATGCATTTATTCATCTAAGCACTTACATGTTCAAACATATGTAGGTTCTGGGCCATTCCTCTTACATATCTCAACATGGTCTGTGTTCTGATGAGCCACGGCTTTGGCCAGTTTCCAGGTGGAGGTCAGCCTTGTGATCTTGAGCTAGAAGCAATGGCAACTCGGACATGTGTAAATGGCAACCACCCCGCAAGCCTTGCTGGTTGTGAAGATGCCAACAAAAGTACTGATTCTATGATTAGTTGAGGATGTGGGCAAGGTTTGACCCTAATCGCCCTGAAGAAGAATTGACTGATTTTGACTTAATTGGATTTGCTGGCAATACAAAACCAGCCACTAGAAGATAGCTTCCCAAGGCGATTTCCTGTCAAAGTGCCTTTCCATCTCAAAGTTCATCTGCAACAGGAAGGAACAAGAAATCAAGGGCAAGCCATGCTGCAACTCCTGGCTTGAGGCACTAGAGTAACACCTGCTAGTCTTGCGTCCGTTCAAAAAATGATTGCAGGAAGTCTCAAACTCCAGAATTTCTGGAAGCGAACGAGTTTGCTCAGATTGGCAACCTAGATTTCAATCAGGCAAGTTCGGAAAAAGAGAAATCTTAGAGACATGGCTCAGGGTCAATACCTTGTACTCTTGGTGAATATGCCAAAAATGACTACATGAGTCTAGCTGTTGGGATGTTCGCCTACCCATTTTGGGGATTCCTAATTTTCCACAGCCATATCATCCTAGCTGTTGGGAGCTGCAAGATCTACCCGGAGCGAAAAAAAATTGCTGATATCACCACTGCAAGCGGAAGCCAACCCGCTTTGTGACTAAAACCCATGTTTACATGACAGTCATATAGTGGTTTCTGAAGTCATAGGGGCACCCCCAGATTATCCTTTGTCTTTACCATCTGTAGTAATAAACCAACCTTTTTTGGGGCTCCAAAATTTGAGACACCATATTCCCAGCAAAGATTCCTTCCCGAAAAAAACTCTCCTGGATGCGCCCACGACCAGTGCAACCGCTGGGCCTTGTGGATCAATGGATGCTGATCCGCCATCTCCTCGCACTCCACGGTTTCATCCCCAAGCACGGAGGTGATGGTATTGGTGGTGGTCGTTGGTTGATGATCATTCATGATGAGGAACAACGGTAACAACCAACAAAACACCAGTACTAATTCATGGGGATGTGATGA
The DNA here is from genome assembly GCA_009767595.1 of Symbiodinium kawagutii. Lineage (NCBI taxonomy): Eukaryota > Dinophyceae > Suessiales > Symbiodiniaceae > Symbiodinium > Symbiodinium kawagutii. The sequence continues at coordinate 655,172 of VSDK01024573.1, forward strand.
GGATTGGTGATGATGATACTGATGGTGGTGGTGATTGTACGATAGATGGTATACTTTGCATGTGTATTTTTCAATAGGCAAGGATCAGGCCATTTGACCACTGCTGCAACTGCTGCAACTGCTGGAAACTGACAAAATCTCTGCTGTTGGCTTCAGGGAGGCCTCTTGCTCAAGACCTCAGAACTCGTTCCTGAGGTGGGTCAAAGTACCCAGGTGTGCCTCCGCAATTCGCATCAAAGATGTTTGTCTGAACAAAATCGAGATGAATAGCCATAGCAATCAACATATCATCTTGGGGTCCCCAACTTATCATCCCATATTAATCATTGATGATTAATATGGCAAGGTTGCCAACCCCGAATGCAAGGTTGTGTAGCCATCAAATGGATGGATCCTGGAGGCTTCCACTACGAGCACTGATCTCTCTAGGCAGCTGTTGCTGCTTGTCCTTGTTGGGTTCTTCTCAAAATAGCAACATATTAATTAGCAATGATTAATATGAGAAACCATAATTTCAATATTAATCATCCCAATATTAATACTGTGACAATATGGGTGCCCAAAATCATCCCATATTAATCATTGTTATTTAATAAACCAACCTTTCTTGGGGCTCCCCTATTGTAAGAAACCCCCTGATGAATTCTTATGAAACAAAGTCCATATATCATATATCTAATGAAGAAAGCTACAGCGTCGACACCATCCCTTCGAAGTGTTCTGCTACAGTAGCTAGGGACCTAGCAAGGATTCTTGAGCTTATGTGTGAGCCCTATGAGCTTGGCTCAAAAGCTGACTTGTGCTCAAAAGGTCACAGGTATCCTTAGTCAATTGTCAATCCAGTGTTTTTGGATCAACAGCCATCAATGGATGGACTTTGTTCTAGACTTGGTTGACCCCCGAAAGAAAGAATACTGGGGATTCGGGATAGAAACAGGATACAGTTCTTGGATGTGCGGTTGGGGTCTTCTGATACCATTGCTACACCTTTTTTTCTCTCCAAGTAGAGCAAGACTGAAGCGCTTCCCAATCTCAAGGGTGCATCCAAGCCCTTTGCACCCGAAGAACGAGTGTCACTTGTGGAAGATCACGGCAAAGAGCTTAAATCCATGGCTTAGTACTCCATCACTCGTCAACTGCCATGGCACTGAAAATGATCCCAATTAAACGCCCCCAAATTCTCCGCAAGAAGCCGCCAGCCGCTGTCCTGGTAGTTTGGCTGCCGATACTTGTGACCTGCCGTGGCACAAAAACATGTCTTTCCCAAATTGTGGAGTCGCAATACATGGGTGTTTCTCAAGCCATGGGGGAAAATCATGATTTATAATAGGAATTAATAGAGGAAAATCACCAACAAACTTATGGCTAGACAACTACTATATGGTGGGTTTCTCAAGCCGTAAGGAACTCCAAAGTTATGGATTTTTGATTAGCATAAATGACTAATATAAAAGGATCATTTGGGGGACCGCTATGACCTCAGAAACCAGCACACGACCACTTTGATAACTCTGCCCATCAATGATGACCGTTCTGGGAAGCAGCGATGGCAGAGTTATCTCCTCACAATGATTTACGAAAACAAAAGTCCACCACCCTCTTGGGGCCCACACAACCTGCATCCTGGCATTAAAAGTCTGCACACCTGTGGGAGTATCGCTAATCCGAATCATCAGTTGCAAAGCCCAACACCTTCAACACACGTGACATTTATGATCCGCCGGTGAGTTGGCTTAGGCAACACGGTGCGTCGAAACCTTTGCAAATGATCCCCTCATGGCTGGCCAGTTCCCAGTTGTGATGGGGCATTGTTGGCTGGTTCTTGATCACCGATCCCGAACCTGACAAAAAATCGGGATGTTCTGAAGCACCATATCTATCTGAAGCGAATCAAACAATACTCAAACAACCAAAGTATACCCATGGTTATAAAAATGGTTTGTAACCATGGTTTATTTACTTAATAAACGGTTACAAATCAGCACTCAACCAACTCAACCGACTCAAACAACTAGATCGGGCACCGCGAAGCCTTCATCCCCCCCAGCGCATTGCCTGGAGCCGCCCCAAGGCTGCATGCGAGAGCAGGCAAGCCACGCTTCAGCATGAACCTGACGTGTCGGCTTAAACGCGCACGGGTGTTCCACATGGCAGGTGCTGGTCTAAAGGAGAAATCACGGCAAAAATTCATGATTAATGATGATTTAAGTCAAGTTGGTACTTGGTCCGGATGGTTAGCTGCGGCTAATTCATGGCAGAGTGATGGGTGGTGATGGCTAAGTGATGGCTACTTGAGGCCTAGTTATGGCTACAGTAATTGATGGCTCATGATGATTTACTGGTGCAGATCCGGGTTCAGAAAGTTCCTTATCCAGCTCTTCAGGCTGTTTGCAAATGGAAAAGAAAACCATTTGACATGTTTATGTCTATGATTGATCATCAAAAAGACATCTAAAAAAACTAATATGATCAACAATTATGATGATCTATAATCTCTAAAAAAACATCTATGATCATCAAAAAACCTATAGGATCTCTACTGTAAATGGCCATTTATGACAATCTATGATCTCTAAAATCCATGCTCTCTAAGAAAAAACAAATGAATTGACCATTGCCACGTTCGGCGCTTTCGCATAGATCATCAGCTGTGATGTTTCGCTGCCCGATGTTTCGAGAAACAGTGGACTGGTGCAGTGTTTACCACCCAACCCTGAGAACCAATGGTTGGCAACTCTTTTTAATAATTCGATAGTGGTGGGTTTAACCAATAGTTGAATGGCAACTATATGGTCTAGGATATACTTCATTTTGCTGTTGCTGGAAGCAGCAACTACATCTCAGGGTTGGAATTGTGCTTAAGGCATTGTCTGCATCTGCACGCGGTGCCCAAGCAAACCGTCAAATTTTAGTCATGTTCGATGAGACGTCGGTTTTGGGCTCAGCAAGTTGGTTTGTAGAGAAATATGTCAACCGTAACTACCACTGGTAGAAAATGGTTGAAGGGCTATGTAAGTGTATTTTCCTGAAAAGGTATGTACTTCCGAAGGGATCACTGGCCAAATTGACGCTACAACTGGAATGCGATAGTCATCATCGACCTAACCAGGAACTGGTGGTCACTGATACTACCGTATAAGTTGCCCTTGGTTGCTGGCAGCTCATGAGTTCTACTGTCTGGTTTGAGCACTCCTGGTAGCTCCAACTGGCTCCCCATTCGAAGCGGGATACCCTTGGCTTCAAACCGCCCCGCCTCAACCAACAGCCAGTAAATCATAATTTGATTGCATGATTATTGCTGGGGGAGATCCAGAATGATACACCATCCGTTTTCGCGGAAATAACACACGAGGCAAGCTATTCACACCAAAAATTGTGAGCACTTCCTTTCTCATGAAATGCATTCAGAATATTGTTGATTACTGGTGGTAATTAACCTCTATGTACTGTTCACCACTATTCACTTTCATGCAACGACTATACCCGCTCTTAATGTCATTGATGTTTATTTTCGCTACCAAGTCTTTTGAAAAAAATCCTTCCATTGTTGACAACGGTAACTAGGATCCTCAATGTGTAGGTGGGAATGGCAGGAGTTGCCGCTGCCTCCGCTTTCGGATCTTTGGCATTTCCTCATTGAGTTCGCCGTCCTGGTCGCTGGGTTGGCTGCGCTGATTGTTTGAGTTGGTCCGGTTCCTTCGCTGAGCATGTCAACATGGGTTTCACAGATGATGATGATGATGATGATGATGATGATGATGATGATGATGATGATGATGATGATGATGATAATGATGACGCTGATAATGTTGACGCTGATGATGATGATGATGATCATTGTAATGATGATGATGTTGACGATGATGATGATGATGACGATGATGATGATGATGATGATGATGAAATTGGCGATGATAATGACGACGACGACGATGATGGTGAGGATGATGATGACGATGATGATAATGATGATGATCATGATGATGATGATGATGATGATGAAATTGGCGATGATGATGATGATAATCATGATGATCATGATGATGATGATGATGATAATGATCATGATGATGACGATGATGGTGAGGATGCTAACGACGATGATGATGATGATGATGATGATGATGATGTTGATAATGCTGCTGCTGATGATGATGACGATGATGATGATGATGAGAATCATGACGATCATGATGATCATGATGATGATGATGATAATGATGATGATGATGATGATGATGACGAGGATGACGATGATGATGACGAGGATGACGATGATGGTGAGGATGACGAGGACGGTGATGATGATGATGATGATGATGATGACGATGATGATGATGATGACGATGATCATTGTAATGATGATGATGTTGACGATGATGATGATGATGATGATGATGATGATGATGATGATGATGGCGATGATCATGATAACGATGACAATGATCATGATGATGATGGCGATGATGACGATCATCATGATGATGATGATGATGATGATGATGATGACGAGGATGACGATGATGGTGAGGATGACGAGGACGGTGATGATGATGACGATGATGATGATGATGATGACGACGACAATGACAATGATGATGATGATGATGATGATGATGATGATGATGATGATGATGATGATGATGATGATGATGATGATGATGATGATGATGATGATGATGATGATGATGATGATGATGATGATGATGATGATGATAATGATGACGCTGATAATGTTGACGCTGATGATGATGATGATGATGATGATGATGATGATGATGATGATGATTGTCAAGGTCTTGGGCTCTGCTGCACAGGTTGTCTGCCGGTGGATCTCAGACACAAAAGCTTCCACCCAAAGTCTTTGGTAATGCTGGTGAATGGTTCAATCATGGTTGATCACCAGGTTGGAAACTACAATTGTCATTCACTATTGGTTTGTAATTGCCAATGAGAAATCTACAGGAAACCCTTGGGCTTGAAGGTAGAAATATGCAGTATGCTTCAAGTATTCCATTGACCGGTTCTGCGACAAAAGTATCCAAACACCAACTTTCTCTTGCCCCAAATGTTTTTTCTGTCTTTCCTCTGTCTTTCTCTTTCTCTTTCTCTTTCTCGTTCTCTTTCTCTCTCTCTCTCTCTCTTTTTCAAAAAAAACTTCCGCCAGACGTTCAACCATGCAGCTTTTCTTGACGTGCGCTGTGGCGGTCGACATCTTCAATGGGGATTGGCGGTTCTTTGCACCACGATTTGCTGCAGGATCTTGTGCTGCATCCTGGGGCCCTCTTCCCTCCACCATCTCTGGGGACACAACAAAAAAAACGTAAATGATCGTGAAATGATCATTTCAAACAAGAAGGCCATCTATTTGGCTGTACATCATGCAGAATCAGAATTATATAGAAGAACGGATTGTTGTTGGTTGCTGTTGATGGTTGTTTCTTGTTGGTCCTTGCTGGTTCTTATCTTTCACTTCGAGTTGCAACCAGCGGTCGATTCGCAGATATCCAATCATAACGGAGGATTTCCGTAGCCCCAACTGCCGCAGGAACTGTAAGGACCGCACCCAGGCCCTTCGGTGGATCGCACTCCGTCTGTGAGGATTGCCAGTGCCTGCGGATCTAACCTCCAGGACCCACAAAATGGTTGGCTTGTAACTACAAATAAATGGTTTATAAACTGGATGGCTTGGGGTACCCCTATGACTTGAGAAACCACTATACTGCCAAATCGATCAGTTTCGAGCATTTTGCGGAAACCAGTTGAGGTCTTGGAACTGAAAATCATCACCTCCCGAGCGATTCGCGAGGTTGCAATCCCCACACGCTCAGTGCTGAGCTGCCCTACTGGGCCGGCCAGAACCGGCCCAGCCGTCTCTGGTGTCAGCGGAGGCCAAGGCTTGGTAGGTGATCTATCAACAGGACCTTGGAGAAATGCCCTCCATACAACCCACTGGAAAGCTAGGTCGTTCAGGCGTAAATTCTGCACTTTTTCTGAGGTGAGAGGTTAAAAGTGAGGGGATTGGATAGATTATCCACCATCTTCCAAATCATCCACTCTTAACCACTTATCATAATAAACCATCCATTTAAGGGTACCCCCATCTTCAGAGTTTATGTCTGATCCGGATCCGGGGTATGAGAACAGGCTGTGATCATCGCTGTGAAGTTCGCAGCCATGGATGTAATAAAAATCGACTGCAGCTAATCAAGGCACACTGCTGCTGCCAAAATGCTGATTGATATGGCGAGGTGGGTCAGCCAATATGGGGGATAATCAACCAATAATGGGGGATCATCGCCAACAACAATAGGGAAAACAATGGTTGGAAATTAATCATGCCATATACCTACACCTTCCAGTGACACCATCACCGACACAACTGCTCCGCGCAGGCTCACCATTTGGCGAGCCGTGGACCCATCAGCAGCTTTAGCTGATGGCCGTGCTTACCCGCGGAATGGGCGACCCGTGGATGCAAAAGAGTGTTTCTGAATTTCTGGAGCACCCAAATTTCTGAAGAAAACAAACTCAAGAAATGCTCATCTTAACTGTAGAAGATCTCGTTGATCTACTGGTTTTGAAGATACTTGAGCACTCCAATGAGATCATGGATTCCTGGCATTCCAAGAAACACCCTCTTTTTGCTACGCTGCTAGTGTACAATTCACAGACTGAATCCCATTTTTCATTTGGCTGCTACAATCCCAAGATAGATCACTTTGATGGCTTTTCTGAGGATTTGACCAAAAACTACAGGCAGTTCTCAATGACAAGCCGACCTGAAAGTAACATAACAATAATGGAAGATCCAGCTCGTTGGGCAGTGTTTCTTTCTTTTGTCTTGTTTTTTCAACAAGAAACTGTCCATGTCCATCCTGACCTCCACCTAAGGTTCAATCAAAAACTTCGGCCAACTCGGACAGCTTCTGGATCATGATTCGGGTGGAACTCCATGGCTTGCGGTGCTGAAAAGGGATCCCAAATGCTTGGGCAGGCCCTGGCTTGTCCTCTAACCGCCCGGTTTTAGGGTCCAAGTCTTCGGCTTTTGGACCTGTTGATTGGCTTGGTGGAACTGAGTCAAGGAGGCCTCTGTTCATAGATTGGAATTGTTTCTCATAAATGTCTCAGCCATCAATACTTTCTGGTTGGATGACTTCTGGGATTCAGCGTTCCGGATGCAGAATTCGTCGCGCATTGCATTGACCCGCCGAGGGTGTTCTGGTGTGGACCTGACCTGATGCGCCTCCTGAGGGTCTACTACAAGGGAATTGGAGTCGAAGCCTATGGCAGCTTACAGCCTTGGGGAAGGGTTTTCCTATGGCCGCTTACGGCCTATGGCCCCTTACAGTCTACTCCAACGGTTTCAGTTTCCTTGTTACAGAGAGCTTTAAGGCTTTATCGTGTGAGACGAGAAATCCTGTTTGCTCTTGAAACGGCACCGAAACACAAGCCAAAAAGGTCAAAGTGACAATGGTGGGAACAAGAACAATGATCGAATTAGGAGAGACGTAGTATGATAAGCTGCCAAGTGGAGCAAATTAGACCAACAGAAACAGAGTACAAGCAGATGATGTTCATTGTGTTTTGTTGCTTCATGCTGGTTTCCTTACCAATCCTTGGGTGAGGTATCTGAAGATTTCCATGTGCAACCAACTACGATTGGGCCAATTGTGGGTGAGGGTCAAAGGCAAAGCTTTCTGCAAAAATATTGACTAGATCCAATTTTGGTATATTACAACTTCACAAACAAATGTCTGGGAATGCACATGTATTTTTAAAAATCCCACATTTGGTGAAGTGATTCTACTAGTTTTATCTAATAACAAGAAGGACAACAAATGTGTAATATCACTATATCACTACAAATCATACTGCTAAGAATAAGAATACTGCCAGCGATAGCAAGAACCGTGCACACATCTTTTAATACTTATCTCAATGCGCATACTTACATATGTAAGAAAAACGTATAATGAATGAGAATATGTACCTCTATGTACATGTATGTACCTACATATAGGTACGTCTGCAGAAGATAGGCACCACATGGTACCACGTTCCCTTGGCAAATGAGAACGACAGCCGCCAGAACCGCCCCAGCTTCATCTCCATGGGATCTTCACTGGAGATCTCTCCTGGGATGCTGAACAGGCCACAGGCATGGAACTTGGAACTGCCACGGATCCCTAGAAGTCGACGGTACAACTCAAATGTGTCACCCAACTCGCGTGTAATGACCTGGACTGATCTTGTTAATGACCTGCCCTCTTCACAGTCTCTACTAGAATGACAATCTTTGGCTTTTGGATACCCCTCAATTCTGGACACTGCCGGAAACGGTTTCTCTGCCAAACTGCGAAATCTCAAGTTGCCGGAGCTCCAGGAATTTCTCAGGGCAATGCTTAAAACAGGCGAATATAGGGCCCCGGTGGACAGGCCGTTGGATTTCGATCCAAAGGGAATTGCAATCTACTGAGATTGTAACGACGCAAAACCGTGAAGTCAAGGCGGCTCATCCAGATGTACTTAGCAAGGCGATGTATGCGTGAAGCCCAAAGCATGAGGATCGACCCTAGAAGAGCTACAACTGCAGGGATTGAGACAGCCTGGATACTTTTTCCTTACGGTGCTGATTTATTGGCGGAGATGTTTTCTGAGTTCCCAGTACTGCGAAACAAAGATGGTGCAAACTGATCAATAGTTGTGTGTTGCATGCCGTCGATGAGCTGCTGGAAATGAAAGTTCGGAATCACCACCCCCAAAAGTCAGAAAAGGTAATGGTCTTTGGCTGAAAGAGGTTAAACGGCCCGGCCCTGATCATTTGGCAAAAATATGAGTTCCAAAGGAAAACAGTTTGCGCTGATAACTTTGGTACAAGAAACCGGGCTTTACATTGCCACATCCCGTGTCCCCATGTCGCCTTGACCATCAGGCCCCTGTGGCACGGCGGCAGAGATGCTTTGAAGACCCATCTCTGAAAAGGGCATCAAGTTCTGTGTGGGAGTTCATTTTCAGACGTGTAGTGTGGTCATAGTCAATCTTATGTCGTGTTTCAGTAGGCCGTTTTTGAATACGTGCAGAGGGATCCTGTATACACGTACGGGATTATTCATATTGATTATATACACATTTTGACGTGTAGATACATGCATACAAACACATACCTGTGTATGTTAACATACGTGCAGGTTGATATACATTTGCCTATATTCAAATACATGTTGCACCTCTGTGTAGCAACACCACGGACATAGTTGCGATATGTCATTGGTTGTTCCCATGTAATGATGTCTTTTTTGTGAGAGCATCATGCTATGGATGAATGTAATCACTCATGCGTTCTCATGCCTCGGTGGATCTACATGTGAATGCATGTGTGTATGTCAGTGTGAATAAATGTATGTACAAACATAGGGACCTACATCGGCCTTCCTTTCTATCTGAATGAATGTATGATGAGATGTATGCTGACGGGAGATACTATGCTATGATCTATTGATTTGTACATACCTATGTATGTATGCATGTATGCATCTATGCATGTATGCGTCTATGCATGTATGCATGTATGCATGTATGCATCCATGCATGTATGCATGTATGCATGCACGGCATTTATCTACGTATGTGTGAATGTACGTTCGCATGTACATATGTACTGTGTAGATGTGCGCATCTATGTATCAACGTAAGTACGCACGTATGTGTATTTATGTCTATGCATACCATAGTTGGCATCCCCTACATGGTATCTAACATTTAGTGATCAGTTGGATGACCATTGAGAGAAAACCACATAGTAGAATGCATATGTATATATGTATATACGTATATATGTGCATACATATGCATATTAAAACATATATACATCCACACATATGTACATACATGTGTGTGTGTGTGCGTTTTTATTTATGCATTCTGTAACATGTATGCATTCAAGGAGAATCAAAACAGTGTCCAACCATCTTTTGACGAATGGTCGAACTGGTGGCTGGCTTAAACCTGCAACCAGGTAACCAATGGTGTCTGGCCAGCGAGCGAAACATTCAACTGGATAAAAATTGAAGAAAACCATTGTCAATCCCAATCAGTATAAACACTCTGGTTTCAACTCAAACTAAAGAAAAATATCAAAAACAGTTTCATCAAGTAAACTAAGCACTGCTTTATTCACTGTCATCCAATCACCTTGGACAACTTCCCCTCAGTTGCACTCCCCTCCGTTGCACAGCTCCCACCCAACCCCCATGGCGACCCGTGCCCGTGCCCCGGACGGGTGCCCGGACCCTGAGAACGACTGGCAGAGGCGCCCAGGTGCGGCGACAGGTCTTCCGCGGCCCAGGTCGCGAGCTCGTGGCTCAAGTTCCTCACGACACGGGGAACCCCACGGGGACCCCCCACGGTGGGAGACGGTGCCGTAGCGCCGTCCCGGGGACGTTGGAGCCGTCCCGTTGGAGCGCCAAGCAAACCACAGCTGAGCGTTTCACCACCATGGATCTGTTGGAGTTTCGGTACCCAGCGGGCGCATCTTGAGCATGTTTCGGTCACATTTTTTGGATGGTTCCGGTCAGATATTTCCAAAACAGTAGGCAACAGGTGTGCATATGTTCAAGCAGAAACTAGAAGCTCACCCATCCACTTCTCCAAGTGGGACACTGATCCAAAGTTGCACTCGCAAATAGAGAAGTCAAATTGAAAACTGTGGTCTTTCCAGTTTCTTTGCTGGATAGGTATCCAACTTAATTTGTTCACCACTATGGAAGCACTTGTGCAAACTACAGTTGGTTATGGGTTCTCCAAGACACCCTCATCGTGACATGGTGAATTGCCATCATTGGGGCCTCCTAGAGCTCCCAGCATCAGCTGCACTAGTAGCACTGGGAGCGTTCGAAAAGCCTTCAGCTTCTGATCATTTTTAGCACTGGATGTTTATTCTTGTTGGCCAAAGAATACGTACATATAATTGTAGCTATATACTATGTGTGTATTCTTGCATGTACACATACCTCTATATATATATGTGAATATATCTATATCTACAAATATTTATATATATATATATATACATATATATACTAGTATATATATATATACATGCATGTCCGCATGAATGATTTAGACGCACCATGTTGATGTGTCATGAATTGGCACTCGATCTCATCCAATGGCGCCCCGCGTGGCCGCTCCTTGCTTGGTCAAACCTCGGTTGGCAGCAGCTCGGCATGGATCTACCATCGTTCGGCGGCCCATTGCGGCTCGAACGTGGTGGTAAACCCCTGGTGAAGGCCCTGGTGATCGTGGCACACCGCACAAGTTTGTCACAACTTCCCCGGGGCCGTGGGATTTGGAGACCATCAAGAGGCAAACCAAAGAGGCAAAGGAGAAATTACAAAAAAAATGCTCAGAATTGTTCTTTTATCGTTCAAGAAAAATTGCCATCCAAAACCATCAGACTTCGGATCTCTTCATTTTGCAATGGGCTCAAGTTGGGGATTTCTCTCCAGGCAACATTATACCATTTATATCAAGGGTTTCAACAGGATGGGCCAACCAATGATGCCAAGAATGGTAATCGAAAGATGCAGTGATGGTCAGAGCGAGCTGTTGATGCCAACTCCAAATGCTGATTCAGACTGGTAAGCAATCGAGACCAAGGGAATGATGGAAAAACGCACAGGTAACACCCTTGTAAACTAATCAGTTGACACCTATGGCACCCTTGAAGCCACATCGAATCCAAGATGATTCTCCTTGCAAATTTGGAGATTCTGGGCATTTCAGCAACTGCTGAGCTTCTTCGTTGGTACTTACTGGTAGTTCATGCCAATGAGTTTACAGCAACTCCCCACCGCCAACAAACTAATTAGTTGTTAGTCAGTCACTAGTTCCTCACTACTTATTCACGACTTAGTCACAACTTCGTCACAACTTCGTCACAACTTCGTCACTAGTTCGTCGGTAAAGATTTGCTATACATTATAATAGCTATAGTTATTATTGTTATCATCGTAATAATTGTTAACCCTATTCGTGTTGGTGCTTATCCCCTATTAGCTGGTTAATCAATATTGATTACCACCCACTATTGTTTGTTGATATTGACCCATGGCCATGGCAGTGGGTCAAATCCCCGTACCCTTGGTTCATCAGTAACCATTGTTTACCTTATTGTTGATTATCATCCCCCATGATTGGTTGGCCAATAACTGCTTGACCCAGCTCGCCAGCTCGCCATGACCCAACTCAACGACTTCCCAGTCACCAGCAGGCGCTGTTCTTCCTGAGCATCTCCAAAGCCACACGTCCCAGGCCTCCGGACATCGATTTCTGGGGCCAGGGCGCCATGCCGGAAGGGACGGTGGGGTGCGGCCACCACCATGGAGGGATCAGCCGAACTGCCTCATCCTGTGGTCAACTCGCCTGGAACCGAAGTGAATCACCTGTTTTTATAGGTCAACCAGCTGGAAATGCTGGGTTTTTTCTACTTCCAGAGTGTAATGATTGCACAATATGCTCACCCTATGGTCGCCGGATGCTTACCAAAGGGAACTGAATATGAACTGCCCTGCATCTTCACTCCGAACGGATCGGGTGACTCAAGTAAGGTGTGGCTTGAGGAATGGCACTGTGGTCATGGAAAAAAAAACATGTTTACAGGCAGTTTGTCTACAAAGTTAAGTCATTCCAGTCAGTCATGGTAGGTCACCATGTGATGCCCTCATCCCAAAGATTCTATGATCCAAAAGTCGCAACAACCATTGTGTCCCAGGGAGGGTCCGTGTTATCCAAAATGAATCCTTTGTTCGCGTGTTCAGCTGCTTTCGGGCTCTTGGTGGGACATGGATGTTCAGCGCAGTGTTAGTACCAACAACATCCCACAACCATGCAGGTGTATCCACATCTGATCATAGCGGATACCCCGGCCATCCACAGTGGCTATACCACAGCTACCAGATCCTGTGTCACTCCCGGTACGGCACCTGCTTGTTTCGCCTTGCTCCCGTTGGGGGAACCTCTGGATTCACCTTGATCCAAGTAGGCCTGACAGCTCAGTGCGCAGATTACGACCCGGACCCGGCTCTGGCGGAGTTTACTAAATATAGGTTCACATAACAACCACTTAGCAGCCGGGTGTGGTGGAGATTACTAAACTGGTTCGCATACCAAACAGTTCGCAGCACCCACTTTGTGGGCCTGCTACCCTCTAGCGGATCTGGCGTCATTTTCCGTTGCCTTGTCAGTCTACCAGAGGGTACAACGAACCGTCAACGGTGCGGGTGGTGATTCTGTTAAACTTGGAGCTATGGCGACCCAGATCCTCGAGGATCCAAGTGGCATAAGCCTCCTCTGGTCCGCCGAAAGTAGGTGAAATTCTGAAGCTTCAGTCCCTGGTGATTTTCACATTTAAGTGTTTCTCAAAATAGGGGACTCCCAAACCATCCATCATCAACCATTTGTAGTAGTAAACCAACGATTTCGGGGGTACCCCTATTGTGAGAAACCAGCATTTCGCTTCTTTGCCCTTTCCCCTCGATCGAGAAAGTGTTGCAACCCAAGTGGTTGGGTCTGGTTTTGTTCAGCCATGACCAATTTTTGAAATCCTGTTCTGCCTGGAAATCAAACCATGCATTCCCCCCTGGCACCCATTGTGGCACCATCGCGGCACCCCTGGCATCCCCTCCCTCCCAAGCAGCCAGCCCCCATCAGCTCACCTCGAAAGTCAGCATCAAAGCCTCGGTCATTTCTTCCAGCTCCGTGACCTTGGAACACACGGGGCCACACGGGGCCGAACGGCGCCCGATGTGCAGCGCCTGGGGTTAAGCCGTGGTGAGCTACGCCGCTACGCCTTAGATAAGGTAACTTGTGGAGGTGCACATCCCAGTACCTCTGCGTTGAAATTCTCTGGCCTGGAGCTGGATGCTTCACACTCTCACGCTCCACTTTGCTCAAAATGGATGGTGTGGTTCACAGTATCGAACGGCTCTGAGCAAGAACCCCAGCAGTTTCGCAGCACAGAAATGAACGGACTTTGTTGAGGTGTTCATAACTAGTCCATCCTCAAGGGTGGTATTTGGTACCCCTGCTAAGCAATACTGATATGGCCTGTCATGGCTCAAAGTTATGTGGCAGAGTTGTGACCAGATCTTGGAGTTGAAATCTCGCCCAAGCTTTGGAATCAGTGTTGGAGTCCGAAATACAGTATCTATACGTGGATGTGCATCCCCAGTTAGTAACTGGCAATAGTGGTTAAAAGCTACCTTATAGGCGCTATAACCATGGCATCACTCTGTGAACAATCTGTGCGGGGACTGTCCTCGAAACATTCTTTGTTGCTCCGGCTCTAGTGCGCTGCCCACCAGGATTCGGACATAGGTGGCAATATCACCATCCTGCCAAGGAAGCGGGGGGTGAGGAGTCATGACACAAGGTGAACCCTACCAGTTTGCAGGTTAGAACCACGTGAAATAGATGGACATGTTGGATTTGCTTCTCAACCTTGCTCCAATTGTTCAACCCCATTGCGTTTTCCACAGGCCCCAAAGACATGATCTTCAACGATCTTGAAGGCATTGCATCGATTGATTTCTTTGCACGAGACCCAAAAGTCAAAACATTTTGAACACATCGCAAGAACAAGCGAACCAAACCCTCATGTAGAAACCGTTTGCAGCGAACATTTTGGCATCAAAGCAATCGCAATTTCCTACGGAATCAATCCGAGCGCGCCTGCTCCACCTCGAGGTCAAAGCCAGCACCACCGAAGTCGGTCAACTCGGGCCTGGCGCGACCGGGGCCGAAGCAATGAAGCAACGGATGTTGATGGATGATGGTTGATGGGTAGTGGATGTTGATGTTGATGGATGTTGATGGATGTTGATGGATGTTGATGGATGTTGATGGTTAGTGGACTTTGATGGTTAATTCATGGTTATATGATATATGATCAATGGAGTTTATGGATGTTGATGGATGTTGATGGATGTTGATGGATGTTGATGGTTTATTCATGCTTCACCAATGGCTGATAGTGCCAGCACAAGCCCAAGGCAAGCGGTGACGCGACGCTGAGATTCCCTGCCCAGCAATGGCAATGGCTTGCTGCTTGGAGCAAGAATTCGATGACTCCCTGGCCATGCTGAGCCGTCCCTGGGGACCGTCCCTGGGGATCTTGGGCAGGAAGATCTGCTCAAAACAAGTGGCCGAAAGTGGCGTAGTTCTCATTCTGTCTCAAGCTTTCAAAGCGAGCTTTCCTGGTATGTCTCCTCTAAACCAATCGGTTGAATGATCCTGATCCTCAGATTGGCTTCCTCCAAGTTTTCCATGGTGCACGACTGTAGCGGCTGCAGCGGTGACCAAGAACAGGATAACAAAAGGAGAAGAGGGAGACAAAACTCAACAAAGTGTTTTCAACCATGGGTGCCAGGTTGCCAAAAAAAACTTCTGTACCTGGCCATCTAATTTAACCATTTCTGGAACTTGCAGGAAACACAAATCCAAAATTTCAATCCCTTGCCTTTCTCAAGACACGTCAAGACTTCCCAGAACCAGCCGGAGAGCTGCGCCACAGCTGAAAGTTACAGCCCGCCTGCGAGACGATGCCTCTCCCTTCTTGTTGTTGTTATTGTAGAGACGTGCGCGCTGTGGCGTCATCGGCGTTTGAGATGATTGGCCACTCTCCTGCGCACCAATGGTCACCCCTGAGCCTTCGAAAACCACCAACTCATGAGTTTAAAGTTTGTACAAAAACAGTAGTTACATGTCGGTATGTATTTACATGTATATGTATTTATATATATTTATATATGTACATGTCTTTATTCATCTACTTTATATATGTGTTTGGATACTTATTCAATGCATAATACAAGTTCAGTTCTCATTTCCTTGGCAAATGGTATGACTGCATCTACGTTTGACCTTTCATCAAGAAGTCTGACCGCTGTCTCGTATCCAATGGTAGAGCATTGTAGAGCTCTCGGGGATGATTCCATCCGTTAGCTGCCCGGGAGCATTCCAGGAACCAGCCGGGGGGCGGCAGGCGTCACTCCACATCCAACGACACAACTAAGTCTCGAGCCGGGCGAGCAATGAAGAACATCCTGATACTATGAGAATATTTCGTTGAGAGGTATGTTATTTCGTTGAGAGGTATGTCCGTAAAAGATATCAACCACCAGTGTATACTCACAAAGGTTGCGCCGCAAAAAAGATCAACATTGCAAATGACTCATTCAATCTGCCTTGCCAATATCTCCTGGGTCGCGTTACCCCTTACAGGAACCCCTCAACCGGCTAGGTTTTCAACACCATCGCCATCATCCCAACCAGTGATTCAGAATAACAGTACTCATTCTTGATACGAAGACCAATCATTTGGAGGTAGTTTGCATGGTTTCAAATGTGTGAAAAAGTTAGTGTATCACACTCCCGTATATATATATATAAATAAATAAATAAATATATATATATATATGTACGTATGTATATATACGTATATGTATATGTATATATAAATATATATATATATGTACGTATGTATATATATATGTATATGTATATGTATATGTAATATGTACATACTTTTGGGGGGGGCTTCAGGCACCGTTAATCCCATGATACTCGCAATCGTTCTCCAAATGGATGCACCCGTGCGCAATGGCATCTCCAACCAGCAGTGTGCCACAGAGCGTTCGGCGCGACCCACAACGCTCCTCGGCTCTCTGCTGTATGCGCCGCATGCGAGCGAGGTACAGTTCTCTTTGATACCTGGAAGGTGGCGGAGGAACAGCATGGAACACCTTGCGATCATAGACCTTGGTAGGTCTCAGTCAAAGGATTTGTAGCCATGGGACGAATTTTTGGGTGGCCGGTAAATCGATTTGCATCCGCATGTCGTTCAAGGTCAAGGAAATCTTTCATGGGAATGACATCAAGAGGCGAGGGTGCGAGAAGAGGCTCCTACTTAGAATATGGTGGAGCTCACGGAACCCGGAGAAAAGCCATGTCCTTATGTCCACTGTGAATATCAGCCTACCCGACTGGAGAACCTTCAACAAGTAAAGCTGGCCCCTTTTTTACCTTGGTCCTATGCCACCAGACCCTCTGCAGCCGTTCACCGCTGGCTCACTGGATGGTGAAGGAGTTGGTGATGACGGCGATGCAAACCTGGGAGCTGCGCAGTCTTTGTAATGATCTCAAGTCACCATGGGTCAATCGTGGCTGAATGATGCGGCTGTCATGATGACTCATGCTTGATGTTTACAGATTTCATGAGTGTGAAGAAGCTGATGTCAGACTTCATGAGCGTCAAGCAGATATGGATCTATATGAGTCTATATGGATGTATATGGTAGATTGACCTGGCAAACTTCCAGGCCATGTTTGCCGCCCAAGGGCCGCCATGATGATGGTCCCCAGGAACATGGTGGTCACTGCTGTCAGCTTGCCTCCCACAGTGGTTGGTACCTGTGAGCGCAGGTGGTGGGGGGATTCTCAAAATCGGAAACCAAAAAATGGATTATTAATTTGGAAAAAGACTCAGAATGGATGATTTGCGGGCACCCCCATTTTAAGAAACTCCCAAATGCTGATGGAACTGCAGGATGGGACTCGAAAAGATGGCGCTCGATAAACATCCCAACAGCGCGACGAAGGTGTTCATCTTGGGGATGTTGACAGCTGGGGGACAAGGTTTTCACCTACAGTCGCCTCCAAAGTTTCTCTCTGAATGACTCATTTTGGTAAGGAAGCCACCCACACATTTACAGGTGACCGTTGATGAACAACTTGATATTTGAACAAAACCCCCTTGACAGGTCCCAGCAACCGCTTTATTTTTGTATGGCAGTGGGTCGAACTTGTCAAGCATCAACATCAAAAGTCTGACAACTAGTGTGCCCCCTGACTTTGTGATGTTTTTTTCCACATCAAAGATGGTTGCCAATCCCGAACCCCAACATCCCCCCAGGGATCACCAAATCGCCATAGCCCACTGCCGTGATGGTGGAAGCAGCCCACCACATGGAGGCCTCCGCGACATCACGGGTTGGTGGCTGGAAAAGAACCCTGCCAGTAGTATCCTTAGAAAATCCACCAAGAAACATCCACCAGTTCGATGGATGATTCCCCAGGGTTTTCCTAACAAAATGTTTGATTTTCCATTCTTAGAAACAGTATCCTTAAACAGTATCCTTAAACAGTATCCTTAGAAACATTGCCCAGCAGATTCCTTGAAAAAGAGTGGCTGGTTGTGTACTTCTCTTTAATCACTGTCTTAGTGATCGCCGGTAAACCAGGTGACTATCTTCCATCACAAGCAACAAGGGGGACACTTGTGACTTCGTGCCGGCACCCAAGTGTTGTGTAATCACTTGGTCGGTGATCTGTTCAACCCATTTGTTGAGGTAACTTGATCTCACAATGGGTAACCATTCGTGATTATAAAATGGGTGCATCCCATTTTCTCATCGTTGCTTGATATGGCTGTGGGTCAAAACCCTGTACGCCTGGTTCCCCATCGTTGACCATTGTTTTCCCTATAAAATGGTTGGTTATCATCCCCCATTATTGCTGGTTGATAATGACCCATAGCCATATGAACCTGCTAGTTGTGTGGCACGTTTCGGGGATCACTGGTTTGCTCCTGGAAATGGGTCTCCCACTTGCACACCTGAATGCCTCAGCCATGCAAGTTGAGGCTGTCGGTGATGATCCAATCAAAATAATGACGATTTCAGTCTGGTGATATTACACCGGCATAGACCCCAGATAGAACATGTATGGACAACAAGGTTGGGGTAGGGAATCAAGTAAGTTCTAATGTTTGATCAAAAATTGTTGTCAATGATTTCGATGAAAATGTCAAATGCCATGCTCTCAAGTCTGAAGGCATCTTCTGAATCTTGACCTGGAATTTTCCGATTTCCATTTCTTTTTGGAATAGAACTCTTCTTTCTCCTTGGAATGGAACTCTTCTTTCTCCTTGCAATAGAACTCTTCTTTCTCCTTGGAATGGAATTCTTCTTTGACCTTGGAATAAAACTCTTGCTTCTCTTGGAATAGAACTCTTCTTTCTCTTTGGAATAGAACTCTTCTTTCTCCTTGCAATAGAACTCTTCTTTCTCCTTGGAACAGAATTCTTCTTTCTCCTTGGAATAGAATTCTTCTTGGACCTTGGAATGGAACTTTTCCTTCTCTTGGAATAGAACTCTTCTTCCTCCTTACAATGGAACTCTTCTTTCTCCTTGCAATAGAACTCTTCTTTCTCCTTGCAATAGAATTCTTCTTTCTCCTTGGAATAGAAGTCGTCCTTGACCTTGGAATGGAACTCTTCCTGCTCTTGGAATAGAACTCTTCTTTCTCCTTGGAATGGAACTCTTCTGTCTTCTTGGAATAGACCTCTTCTTTGACCTTGGAGTGAGTGAGTGAGACCTGTATGCCCCATTGGGCGGCCCAGTTCGGGCACAGGTGAACCAATCGAAAAACAAGTCTACAACATACTGTTCAAAAATTTTCCTCACAGGTCAACGTCCGCAAAAAGAAAGGAAGTCTTCTTCATAACCCATCCAAACAGCAGAGTTTAGTGCCAAAAGTTGCCAGTCATCGGTTTGTCGGTATGTAGTGACGGCCTGAAACTTGGAAGTCCAATCATGTCGAGGATATCCTGCCACCCGTGTGCCTGGGGGTATCCATTGTAAAGCTCGTTTGGACCATCGTTCGGTGGGCAAATTTGTAATGTACAGTCCGAGCCGCCAATAAGAACTCTTCTTTCTCCTTGGAATAGAATTCTTCTTGGACCTTGGAAAAGAAGTCTTCCTTCTCTTGGAAGAGAATTCTTCTTTCTCCTTGGAATGGAACTCTTCTGCCTCCTTGGAATGGAACTCTTCTGCCTCCTTGGAATGGAACTCTTCTGCCTCCTTGGAATGGAACTCTTCTGCCTCCTTGGAATGGAACTCTTCTGCCTCCTTGGAATGGAACTCTTCTGCCTCCTTGGAATGGAACTCTTCTGCCTCCTTGGAATGGAACTCTTCTGCCTCCTTGGAATGGAACTCTTCTGCCTCCTTGGAATGGAACTCTTCTGCCTCCTTGGAATGGAACTCTTCTGCCTCCTTGGAATGGAACTCTTCTGCCTCCTTGGAATGGAACTCTTCTGCCTCCTTGGAATGGAACTCTTCTGCCTCCTTGGAATGGAACTCTTCTGCCTCCTTGGAATGGAACTCTTCTGCCTCCTTGGAATGGAACTCTTCTGCCTCCTTGGAATGGAACTCTTCTGCCTCCTTGGAATGGAACTCTTCTGCCTCCTTGGAATGGAACTCTTCTGCCTCCTTGGAATGGAACTCTTCTGCCTCCTTGGAATGGAACTCTTCTGCCTCCTTGGAATGGAACTCTTCTGCCTCCTTGGAATGGAACTCTTCTGCCTCCTTGGAATGGAACTCTTCTGCCTCCTTGGAATGGAACTCTTCTGCCTCCTTGGAATGGAACTCTTCTGCCTCCTTGGAATGGAACTCTTCTGCCTCCTTGGAATGGAACTCTTCTGCCTCCTTGGAATGGAACTCTTCTGCCTCCTTGGAATGGAACTCTTCTGCCTCCTTGGAATGGAACTCTTCTGCCTCCTTGGAATGGAACTCTTCTGCCTCCTTGGAATGGAACTCTTCTGCCTCCTTGGAATGGAACTCTTCTGCCTCCTTGGAATGGAACTCTTCTGCCTCCTTGGAATGGAACTCTTCTGCCTCCTTGGAATGGAACTCTTCTGCCTCCTTGGAATGGAACTCTTCTGCCTCCTTGGAATGGAACTCTTCTGCCTCCTTGGAATGGAACTCTTCTGCCTCCTTGGAATGGAACTCTTCTGCCTCCTTGGAATGGAACTCTTCTGCCTCCTTGGAATGGAACTCTTCTGCCTCCTTGGAATGGAACTCTTCTGCCTCCTTGGAATGGAACTCTTCTGCCTCCTTGGAATGGAACTCTTCTGCCTCCTTGGAATGGAACTCTTCTGCCTCCTTGGAATGGAACTCTTCTGCCTCCTTGGAATGGAACTCTTCTGCCTCCTTGGAATGGAACTCTTCTGCCTCCTTGGAATGGAACTCTTCTGCCTCCTTGGAATGGAACTCTTCTGCCTCCTTGGAATGGAACTCTTCTGCCTCCTTGGAATGGAACTCTTCTGCCTCCTTGGAATGGAACTCTTCTGCCTCCTTGGAATGGAACTCTTCTGCCTCCTTGGAATGGAACTCTTCTGCCTCCTTGGAATGGAACTCTTCTGCCTCCTTGGAATGGAACTCTTCTGCCTCCTTGGAATGGAACTCTTCTGCCTCCTTGGAATGGAACTCTTCTGCCTCCTTGGAATGGAACTCTTCTGCCTCCTTGGAATGGAACTCTTCTGCCTCCTTGGAATGGAACTCTTCTGCCTCCTTGGAATGGAACTCTTCTGCCTCCTTGGAATGGAACTCTTCTGCCTCCTTGGAATGGAACTCTTCTGCCTCCTTGGAATGGAACTCTTCTGCCTCCTTGGAATGGAACTCTTCTGCCTCCTTGGAATGGAACTCTTCTGCCTCCTTGGAATGGAACTCTTCTGCCTCCTTGGAATGGAACTCTTCTGCCTCCTTGGAATGGAACTCTTCTGCCTCCTTGGAATGGAACTCTTCTGCCTCCTTGGAATGGAACTCTTCTGCCTCCTTGGAATGGAACTCTTCTGCCTCCTTGGAATGGAACTCTTCTGCCTCCTTGGAATGGAACTCTTCTGCCTCCTTGGAATGGAACTCTTCTGCCTCCTTGGAATGGAACTCTTCTGCCTCCTTGGAATGGAACTCTTCTGCCTCCTTGGAATGGAACTCTTCTGCCTCCTTGGAATGGAACTCTTCTGCCTCCTTGGAATGGAACTCTTCTGCCTCCTTGGAATGGAACTCTTCTGCCTCCTTGGAATGGAACTCTTCTGCCTCCTTGGAATGGAACTCTTCTGCCTCCTTGGAATGGAACTCTTCTGCCTCCTTGGAATGGAACTCTTCTGCCTCCTTGGAATGGAACTCTTCTGCCTCCTTGGAATGGAACTCTTCTGCCTCCTTGGAATGGAACTCTTCTGCCTCCTTGGAATGGAACTCTTCTGCCTCCTTGGAATGGAACTCTTCTGCCTCCTTGGAATGGAACTCTTCTGCCTCCTTGGAATGGAACTCTTCTGCCTCCTTGGAATGGAACTCTTCTGCCTCCTTGGAATGGAACTCTTCTGCCTCCTTGGAATGGAACTCTTCTGCCTCCTTGGAATGGAACTCTTCTGCCTCCTTGGAATGGAACTCTTCTGCCTCCTTGGAATGGAACTCTTCTGCCTCCTTGGAATGGAACTCTTCTGCCTCCTTGGAATGGAACTCTTCTGCCTCCTTGGAATGGAACTCTTCTGCCTCCTTGGAATGGAACTCTTCTGCCTCCTTGGAATGGAACTCTTCTGCCTCCTTGGAATGGAACTCTTCTGCCTCCTTGGAATGGAACTCTTCTGCCTCCTTGGAATGGAACTCTTCTGCCTCCTTGGAATGGAACTCTTCTGCCTCCTTGGAATGGAACTCTTCTGCCTCCTTGGAATGGAACTCTTCTGCCTCCTTGGAATGGAACTCTTCTGCCTCCTTGGAATGGAACTCTTCTGCCTCCTTGGAATGGAACTCTTCTGCCTCCTTGGAATGGAACTCTTCTGCCTCCTTGGAATGGAACTCTTCTGCCTCCTTGGAATGGAACTCTTCTGCCTCCTTGGAATGGAACTCTTCTGCCTCCTTGGAATGGAACTCTTCTGCCTCCTTGGAATGGAACTCTTCTGCCTCCTTGGAATGGAACTCTTCTGCCTCCTTGGAATGGAACTCTTCTGCCTCCTTGGAATGGAACTCTTCTGCCTCCTTGGAATGGAACTCTTCTGCCTCCTTGGAATGGAACTCTTCTGCCTCCTTGGAATGGAACTCTTCTGCCTCCTTGGAATGGAACTCTTCTGCCTCCTTGGAATGGAACTCTTCTGCCTCCTTGGAATGGAACTCTTCTTTCTCCTTGGAATAAAATTCTTCTTTGACCTTGGAAAAGAACTATTCCTTCTCTTTGGAATAGAACTCTTCTTTCTCCTCGGAATAGAAGTCTTCCTTGACCTTGGAATAGAATTCTTCTTTGACCTTGGAATGGAACTCTTCCTTCTCTTGGAATAGAACTTTTCTTTCTCCTTGGAATGGAACTCTTCCTGCTCTTGGAATAGAACTCTTCTTTCTCCTTGGAATAAAATTCTTCTTTGACCTTGGAAAAGAACTATTCCTTCTCTTTGGAATAGAACTCTTCTTTCTCCTCGGAATAGAAGTCTTCCTTGACCTTGGAATAGAATTCTTCTTTGACCTTGGAATGGAACTCTTCCTTCTCTTGGAATAGAACTTTTCTTTCTCCTTGGAATGGAACTCTTCCTGCTCTTGGAATAGAACTCTTCTTTCTCCTTGGAATAGAATTCTTCTTTGACCTTGGAATGGAACTCTTCCTTCTCTTGGAATAGAACTTTTCTTTCTCCTTGGAATGGAACTCTTCCTGCTCTTGGAATAGAACTCTTCTTTCTCCTTGGAATGGAACTCTTCTGTCTCCTTGGAATAGACCTCTTCTTTGACCTTGGAATGGAACTCTTCTTTCTCCTTGGAATGGAATTCTTCTGTCTCCTTGCAATGGTGTTTTTCTTTGACCTTGGAATAGAACTCTTCTCTTTCGTTGGGATAGAATTCTTCCGTCTCCGTGGAAAAGAACCCTTTTTTCTCCTGGGGATAGAACTATTTTTTCGCCTTGGAATAAACTTCTTCCTTCTCTTGGAATTGCACCTGCCGACAGCACCTGCCAACAGCACCTGCC
>VSDK01024573.1:686717-702017 GCA_009767595.1 Symbiodinium kawagutii
AGGAAAAAAATCCTTAAATTAAAAAAAATAAATTAATTTAAGGAAAAAAAATCCTTGAATTAAAAAAAAATAAATTTAAGGAAAAAAATCCTAAAATTAAAAAACAAATAAGGAAAAAATCCTAAATTAAAAAAAATAAATTAATTTAAGGAAAAAAATCTTAAATTAAAAAAAATAAATTAATTTAAGGAAAAAAATCCTTAAATTAAAAAAAATAAATCAATTTAAGGAAAAAAAATCCTTAAATTAAAAAAAATAAATTAATTCAAGGAAAAAAAACTAATTTAAGGAAAAATCCTTAAATTAAAAAAAAAAAAATCAATTTAAGGAAAAAAAAACCTTAAATACAAGCAAAATCCTTAAATTTAAAAAAAATAATTAACTTAAGGAAATTTTGACTTTATGTCCCCTAAATTGTGTGCCCAATCCTGATTTTTGAGGGTTTTGAACAAAGATTTGGGGGGCATAAACCCGATCATGTCCCCTAGATTTTGTACCCAAATTCAATTTGTTAAGGTTTTGAACAAAAATCTAGGGGACATAAAGTCAAACTTTCCTAAAATCAATTTATTTTTTTAATTTAAGGATTTTGCTTGTATTTAAGGTTTTTTTTCCATAAAAAGATTTATTTTTTTTAATTTAAGGATTTTTTTCTTTAAATTAGTTTTTTCCTTAAAATGTTATTTTTTTTAATTTAAGGGATTTTTTTCCTTAAATTAATTTATTTTTTTTTAATTTAAGGGATTTCTTCCTTAAATTGATTTATTTTTTTAATTTAAGGATTTTTTTCCTTAATTGTGTTTTTCTTTAATTTAAGGGATTTTTTTCCTTAAATTAATATATTATTTTTAATTTAAGGATTTTTTTCCTTAAATTAATTTATTTTTTTCAATTTAAGGATGTCTTTTCTTTAAATTAATTTATTTTTTTAATTTAAGGATTTGTTTTCCTTAAATTAATTTATTTTGTTTTAATTTAAGGATTTTTTTTCCTTAAATTGATTTATTTTTTTTAATTTAAGGATTTTTTTTCCTTAAATTAATTTACTTTTTTTAATTTAGGATTTTTTTCCTTTTTTTTTTTTGATTTAAGGATTTTTTTGCCTTAAATTAGTTATTTTTTTTAATTTAAGGGATTTCTTCCTTAAATTAATTTATTGTTTTTAATTTAAGGATTTTTTTCCTTAAATTAATTTATGTTTTTTAATTTAAGGTTTTTTTTCCTTAAATTAATTTATTTTTTTTAATTTAAGGATTTGTTTCCCTTAAATTATGTTTTTTTTAATTTAAGGATTTTTTTTCCTTAAATTAATTTATTTTTTTTAATTTAAGGATGTCTTTTTTCCCTAAATTAATTTACTTTTTTGCCTCAGGATGTTTTTTCCTTAATTTGTTTTTCTCCTTAAATTAGTTCATTTTTTTTAATTCATGGTTTTTTTCTCTTAAATCATTGTTTTTCCTTAAATTAATTTATATCTTAAATTAATTCAGGATTGTTTTTCCTTAAATTAATTTAAATCATTGTTCTGAAAACTACAAAATACTTTGATTTTTTAGAAATAGATTGCAGTAATTTCAGGACAAACATAGATTCAAGACCGGACACAAAGACAAAATCAATAAATTTCAATATATATTAATTTCAGAAAAATAATTTTTAATGGCCCGGCAAAGGAAAAAACACATAGAACTAAAAAAATAGCTAATTTAAGGAAAAGATTCCTTAAATTGAAAAAGACAATCATTTGAGGAAAAAACTCCTTAAAGTAAACACATAGATTATTGATTGAAGGATTTTTTGTTCCTTAAATTGATTGTTTTTTTAGTCTAAGGGTTTTTTCTTTCTTCCAGTCAGTCCTGCTTTTTCCCCGTAAACTATAAGGTGTGTCCCCTTTTTTTCAGTCCTGATTTTTTCCCTGAAGTAAGCAGGTTTTGCAATATATGGTTGTTTTCGTTTTTTGTCCGGTCCTTAAATCATATGTATTATTTTTAATTTTAGATATGTTTCCCTTTCTCCAGTTCTTCCTTAAATTGTGTTTCCTTAAATCATTTGTTTTGAACTTGTAGTCATAAGGATGTTTTTTTGGCTTTCCAGTCCTCAAATTATTTGCTTTACTTAAGTGTGTTTCAAATCTAAGAATGTTTTCTCCTTGTTCCAGTCCTTAAATTACTGTTTTTTGAACTTAGTCATGCGTTGTTTAATGTTTTTTCTGATTTTGAATTCATTTCTTCAAATTTCAGAATGAAGGGTCACTTTAGTTCGTCGAATTGGTGTTTTCCTTTGACAAATCTTCGTTTTATCATCATATGTTTCCAAGTCCTGGATACTTGCTATCCTCACATGGTTTGCATTAAAACTATTTTCTCCTGGTTGTGTGTTCTATTTAACCTTTATTTGTGAGTCCCTCATGCTCGTTTTTGTTTCTGTTTTTGATTCAAATGATATTTGTTTCTCCATTTTGTAGATATATGACATTTCCTTAAATCAGTTTTGTTTTTTTTTGCCGCTGAAGATTTTTCCCATATTCTTTTGTGTCTTCCTCATCTCATTTGTGGTGGGTATTCGTGGAAAAATGCACGCTGTCATTTTCCAAAACATTACATGAGAATTAGCAATAACATCACAACATATTCACAACCAACAAATTAAGCGGCCTTTTCTATTCAAATTATCTATATATGTCTTTGTTTGATTAATGTACGCAATGGAAAGAAAGGGTCTTAAATCACTTGCTGGGTTGACTTATTCAAGCAAGTTTGTCTTAAATCAGTACCAACTAAACGCGGCAGCTTTCCTCATCAACACACTATGCCAAAAGGCTGCCAACAACTACAAATACGCATAACCACTTTAAAACCATCGACAATAAAGATAACTACTGTGCATACATCCCAACGTCAACAATCAGCGGAAGAATTGGAAGGAACAATATGTACAAAGTACAATGTACATGGGGCATACAATTAGCAAAAAAACATATCTATGTATATGTAATATATACTAGTTGAACACTTCTTTTTATATCGCAAGAGACTCAACTTAAACCAGAGCAAATATCAAAGGAACTATGGCATAATGCTAGTTTTGATGTCATGTCAGGCTACTAATTAGTTTCGCGCAGAGTACAGGCAGCAAGCCTAATATCATGAGATTACACTCTTTAATATATATATATATATATAGTGCACTATATACTGCATTGTAATATGAATATGAAAGTGTTCCAACAATCAAATGTGTCTTTCCAAAACACAATGTAATGAACATGTTTCTACTACACATACTATTACATATACACGTATGCCGATCGGATTAGGATTTTGTCTAGTTACTGTGATATATTAGCGGGGATGGATTACTGATGGAGCCCTGTAGCACAGGTAGGTTGTTTTGGGAGGAAACGCAATGTTCTTGTACTGTTTGTTCAAGAACTGAATTCAGCGCCAAAAGCACCAACTCTGCAAATGGGCATTCCTTAAATACAAGCCCCGAACTAAAACGCAGGACCTGTGAAAATTAACAGATGGGTTGCATCATTTCTGGAAAAGATATATAAATTGCATATTATGCCTACAAACCATTCCTCACAATGGCTTGCAATTAAATGATCAATCCCTGCAATAAGCCAGTCATATTTCCATACCAGCTGCGGCTCAGCTCGATTCCGTGAAACAAGACCCAGGGGCATGATACACCATGCTATCTTCACGAGATCTGACCTTTCAGCAGCGCGGTATGCTGACACAGAGACTTGACCATGCTCAACTCTCAGTACTATTTGACAACCACAAGCTTTCATGTGTCACAAGGCCGGCCTTTAAAAAGTTGTAAGTAGGCCTTGAATGCCAGAGCTGTCCCCGCCATAACCCGAATCACCCCAGGTGACAAGTGATCCACTTTGCAGGATGGCAGCAAAAGCCCCCCATGTGGCCTCAATCTGCTGCACATTCTTCAGTTGATCTTGGACTGCGGAGCTGTCGCCACCACGATCTGGATCGCCCCAGGTAACCACTGATCCATCTGCCAAGATGGCAGCAAAAGCGCCTTTTGTGGCACGGAGGCTCTGGACGCTCCTAAGTTGGGAGCAGACTGCAGAGCTATCACCACCAAAATACGGGTTGCCCCATGTTACGACTGATCCATCTGCCAGAATCGAAGCGAATGCGCGCGATGTGGCATGAATCTCCCGCACATTGCTCAGCTGATCTTCGACTGCAGAGCTATCACCGCCCCAAGTTGGAACACCCCATGTAACAACAGATCCGTCGGCCAAGATCGCCGCAAATGCACGAGCAGTGCTCTGAATCTCGCGCACAGTCCTGAGCTGGTTCTGAACTTCGGAACAGTCACCCCCCCAGTGAGGCACTCCCCAGGCAACGATGGATCGGTCTTCCAGAACTGCAGCGAAAGCACCTTCAGTGCCACGCACCTGTTGCACATGCCGAAGCCCATCTCGGACTGAAGAGCAGTCGCCGCCGAAGTCCGGGTGGCCCCATGCAACGACAAATCCGTCTTCAAGTATGGCAGTGAATGCTTCACTCGTGGCCTCAACTTGCTGCACATTTCTGAGCTTACCTTGGACGGCAGAACTGTCACCACCAAGACTTGAAACACCCCAGGTAACCACTGAACCATCCGCCAAGATGGCAGCGAATGCCGCTCTTGTAGCCTGAAGCTGCAGCACGTTCTGGAGTTTTTCTTGGACTTCGCAGCTGTGACCGCCCTCAAATGGATTGCCCCATGTAACGACTGATCCGTCCGCAAGGATGGCAGCAAAAGCTGATTGTGTCGCCTGCACTTGCTGTACATTTCTCAGCTCATCTTGGACTATCGCGTGGTTTCCACCATATCTGGCATTGCCCCATGTGATGATCCTGTCGTCTCCGCAGCACCAAAATGCAAAGGCTGCGGCCGAACCTG
The DNA here is from genome assembly GCA_009767595.1 of Symbiodinium kawagutii. Taxonomy (NCBI): domain Eukaryota; class Dinophyceae; order Suessiales; family Symbiodiniaceae; genus Symbiodinium; species Symbiodinium kawagutii. The sequence goes on from VSDK01024573.1 coordinate 691,638, forward strand.
CAATCCTTGGCTGTTGGGCAATGGCCGTGAGGTTGTCTCCATCCTGAAGGCCAGCCTTTTCCAGAGATTCCCATGGCTTGTCCAGGACATGTCCATCTGCGGTAACAAGCCTGAAGAACCTGCATCCCAATGATGCCTGCACCAGGATCCTCAAGTCCTGTACTTTGCAGGACTCGGGAACGTTGAACTTGTCACTGCGGCCGCTTGGTAGAGCTACATTCACTTGAAGCATGGAACGATCAAAGCTACCCAGGTGTAACCCTGACACAAGCAGCTTGAACTAGACCCATCAAAGTGCAGTGACCATCGAACATACTCCAACAAATGTGCCACTTGGACCATGTCAACATGTCGAAGGCTCAAACTTTTCGGGGGATTCCAAAGCTGCATAGTGCACTGATGCCGTTGCTGGGGGCACGGTTCCCTTGTGAGATTACACCTGGAGCCCACAGTCCAGCGGTCAAGTCCTGCCCTGAGCTGGGGCCCACATCCCGGAGATGGACATGAGGGGAACCACCGCCAATGTCGTCTCTTCGGGTTTCCATATCAAAACGAAACGTTCAAAACGACCGTCGCCATCTCCTACAAAAGCCCCAAGCATTCAGAGCAGATATCTCGGTTTCTCACATCTAGGGGGTCAATCACTCCTCTTCTTGCGGACCCGGTCATCCAATATGAATCATTTACAATAATCAACCATCCATTTTGGGGGTACCTCTAATTCTGAGAAACCACCGTACCTCGCCTTTGGGAAAGGCATCTTGCATTTCTCAGAGAGGTTTGCAGCGTTTCAGGTACCAAGAAGGAGCTGTCAGTTGAGAGATGCATCTGGATTCTGGATCCCCAACAAATTTGATGTCTGCTCGTGCAAAGAAACTGCTACGGAACTGCCAAATGCCCCACACTTGGTCTAAAGTTAGAAGCCACCGCCCTGGCTAAAGGTAGACATTGAATCTGGTGCGTCTGCAGTTATGGACAGAAGATTGAATATGTACAAGCTGCACAAGCTTTGAACAAAAAGCCTTCGCGGACCAACATCAAAGGGTTGTTATTGATAAGAACTGATTCCGAGAGAGTTGGCTCAACCCTATGTTGCACCGTAGAGTTTGCAAAAGACCCTAAAACTATGGGCAAAACCATTTCAGCTCCATATCTAACCCAGCATTGTTGAATGAAACAAAAAAAATCGTGAAAAATCCCAACGAATCAACACAAATGGCCAACTTGCACAGCACTTGGTCTCCAGTTTTCATTCCACTTGCGCGGCCTGGGTTGTGACCCATCAGCGGTGATGACCTTCCCACAGACACCATCCCAGGTCCATCCGCTTCGCCATGGCGCGTTGATCATCTCCCACTGTCGCATGGTATTCGCCACCCGCAGCACCCGCAGCAGCCGCACGATGCGCATAAGATCGGCCAGGCGGATGGCACGCAGGGAGTTCATACCTCGGCACCGGCACCGTGGTGGTAATGGTTGTAGGGGTGAACCATGGCGGAGAATGAAGAAGAAACGCTGATTGTGGCTGATTGGTGGTGAATTAGTGGTTGCACAACAGCTTGGAGGTTCTACCAGCCCCAGGATTTATCAAAAAGAATCTACGACCGTGTGCCTAGTAGTGCTACCAACAAGCAGAAACCAAACTTCCAAACGGTGACACGCTGTCCCGAGAGGCTGATGATGCGCTTGTGCTTTTCAGCCTGCAGAGGGCCCAAGGGATGCTCCCCAACAATGGGGGACTGGTAATCGCTGAGGATGCCGGGTAAATCGTCACCCTTTGAAGACTTCTATTGATGTGTAATAGCAGCGTTAGGTGAAGTATGTAGCAGTTGTACTGTGACAACAAATCGTGGATTTAACGGGCCACCAAAACGCGATCATGGAGTTTGTGTTTCTTCCTGCAGGGTGTTCCTCTTGGTGGTTGGCACATTAAGATCATTAAGGTCACTCTTCATCCTCACAGTTGCAGAGTCCCAGCTGAGCCATGGGTGCGGCAGGGTCATCCAGGATGCAGGCATTACCATTGCTATGTAAATCCCTACAATTCAGTTGATCATCTCCTGGTAACCCTAGATCATCACATCTTTCGGACCCCTATCAACCTTTCTCAACCGTTGTGAATCATTACCTTGCGAGCCTTACCATCCTTCGCCATGGTTAGCCACACATAAATTTCCCATCTTTCATCATGGCCACGATTCAAAGACGTGCCTCATCCATGCCCTCTGGCGCTGCAATCTTCGGACTTTGAAGAAGCGCAGGCTGTACCAAACCATCAGTTGGTCCAGACATCGACTTGACCATGTACAATGATAGGTTTGGGCCTGTGTGGGCCGCTCTTAGCTATTGCTAATCAATGAGCCACAGAATTTTCGTTGTGACTGAAGAACTGCTATACCAGCCCAGCTATTTCAATTGGGTGTCTCTCAAAAATAGCGCCCCCCAATCATCCTGTTTTAATCGTTACTAGTGACAAGGCAACCATTTTGGGGCACTCCCCAGTCTGAGAAACCACCAATTGGAAACCCTGGATGGTTGGTCGCTGGCCTGCGCCATCTTGGAGTCAGCCGCAGGCAGCAGCAAGGGCAGCAGGATGTCGATGTATCCCGGCAGGGTGGCCTCAAACTGCCAGCCATCATGGAGACTCCCATGTTTGGGGCCTCTGGAAAGATGTAGCTGCAAAAATGTGCCTGTAGAAAGATGTGTATATATATATATATATATACATTGCTTGTCTAGATATCCAAGCTACCCAGTTCCGCTGCGGTGCTTCTTTTTCTCTTCACATGATGGAAGTGCGCAACCTGTGTGTCCACAGGATTATGACGTTGGGATAGCCAGACAGGCTAGCCACCTGTCCCTCTGATTTCTCAGAGATGGCCCTACCTGGTAGCTCCAGGTAGGCATTAGGATACCCGACTAGCGTCGGTCCATAGTCCCAAAAGGACAGGTGACTGCGTGGGTTCCACACGCAAACCCCGGACAAAGTCCTTCAAGTTTGGGGGTAACCTCACAGAGGGCCGCCAAACAGGGTGGGTTTCAGGGTGGGACAAAAACCAAAACTAAACCAGCCAGTTTGGATCAAGGTCCCTTGAGCCAAGATTGGCATGTTAAGTTTTGTTATCTAGGAACAAGTAATGATAACTGTTCACCCAAGGCCTGCCAAACCTTAAACAGTGACACATTGCTTGTCTAGATATCCAAGCTACCCAGTTCCGCTGCGGTGCTTCTTTTTCTCTTCACATGATGGAAGTGCGCAACCTGTGTGTCCACAGGATTATGACGTTGGGATAGCCAGACAGGCTAGCCACCTGTCCCTCTGATTTCTCAGAGATGGCCCTACCTGGTAGCTCCAGGTAGGCATTAGGATACCCTCCCAATGCACTCCCAACGCACTTCGGAAAAATGAAAAGGAAAAACTACAAAAATTCACTGATTCGGATAAGGTCAACAGGCCGGAGATGCCAAAGAAGGTCTGGAAATGGAGCATGGAAGCAACGAAACTGGTGTAGCCGGTGCCAAGGATCCTGGATTCCAAGTCGGCTGATAGCGTCAGCCCAATTGGATTTGGATTCAACCCATTCAAACCACATCCAACATCGAAGTCCGAACAAAAGAGCATGGATCATCTGAGCAATCTTCTCCAGGTCATCGCTGTCGGAGCGGCCACGAATCAAAACCATCAACGCAGCAATGTTGTCGATCCACCACACACCACGACGATTGCGGAAGCGATTTGGTCGAGACACCAACGCGAACAAGATCTGGACCAGCTCCAATTGAGCGATTTTGTGATCACCAGGACTGAGCCTATCATAGAGACGAGGGGGGAGATCGGCAATGAAAGCTTCCCTGCTTTGCTGAGAGCCGTCGAACCAAACGATCAAAAATCCTCCGGTACCTTCACGGGGGGCTTCAAGGGCAGCATCCGATGCGACTATGAACCGAAGCACAGGACGCTGGATAACTTCCAACATCCTGGCAGGACGAAGCCGAAGCACATCCAAGATGAAGTTGAGGGAGGTAGTTAATGCTGAGGTCAGGGCTCGAGTGTTCTCTTGTTGGCGATCCTTTACTGCCCGCAATCCACTGCATCCGATTCGACCATACATTCCTTGCTCCAAGAAGTTCATCATTCCATAAATCTTGCTTGCTGAACCAGCGCTGAGGCTCTGAGAGGCCATGGCTTCGCCAACGAGCCCTTCCATTTTGGAGATCAGGCGATCTCTTGGCCAGAAGAGAACATAGCCGTCGGCGGTGTGGGTCAAGTCATGGTGTAGCCCCAGGAACAACCCGGACTCCGCCATTGGTGGTCGTTTCTCCGAGGCGAACGGAGTGCCCAACAACTCATTGAGGCGTTCGAAGCAAGCCTGCCCATAGCCCTTGGCGCTGCGCCAATCAGTAAGATGGGCGTCGTCAAAGTAGAGTGAAACCAAGAGGGCGCAGAAACGCCTCCCCAACGCTTCTGCCAGCCTCGAGTAGCGATTAAAACTCGTCACACAGACAACGGTAAACCAAAGAGAAGGGAGTGGTACAGTTGGAATGCTGGACGCTTCCACTCATGGTGCCAAAAGCACACAACACAACAGAGGGATTCCGCCTCTGAAATGGGGGTGTGTCTGTAGGCATTGGGCCAATCTTCGCCTCCACTTTCGAAGCCATCAAGGGTCAGCCGATGGGCCCAATCACGAGGTGTGTGCTGGGCTGCAACCAAACTGATGTGCTGGGCTGGCCTCAAGGGGGAACACAGGGGGAACACAGGGTTAGCTTGTTCCAATCGGAAGACAGGTCAGACTGGCCTCCTGTGTCGCCATTGTCGATGATCCTTTTCTTGCCGCTGGACTGCACGATGATGCAGCGAGGGATCAAGCGAAATGGTCGCCCCTTGGTAAGCCGCTGTAGCTCAGCGGACGACAAGGGCGGGGTGCTAAAGCCCTGACTGGCGTCAAGACAGCTCTGCTCCAACAATGTGTCATCGTAAGGGCCTGGTCGAAGTTCCTGCAAGATGTGATGATTGTGTGACTCCCAATTGCAGAGAACCTCGTCCAACGTGATGGATCGTCCTGGCTGGCGAGGAAACACGCCGTAGTGTGGAGCAGTGCCTACTGCTGGCGTACCTTGAATCAGCCCGAATGGATATGTTGTGTCGGCCCAAGAAATCAGGATGATGAGCAATGATGTCAGACCCAAGTCTCGCTGGGCAGTCACCCGCCGGATGGGGGAGGGTTGCCAACGACGAAGGTGTTCACCAACTCGGGCCCATCTTCGCTTGAGCTCTTTCAAGGCTCCCATAGAAGTACGTCGCCAATGATGCAACTCCTCACTCGGCTTGGTGGCTAGATGAGCTGCAAACCAAAGATCATCATCGAGGACCGGGAGCTTCTCGGTGGGGAGTGGTTGTTGGCCAACAACCAATGCTTGGGAGAAGTGCTCGTCAGGAGAAAGGCCAAAGCTCAGCAGCGGTGGAAGAGCCGCTCGATGCGACAAGACTCCAGCTTGCTGCCCTTCGAAGTTCCTCTGCTGCATCCTGGACCTCAGGGTAGCACCCTGGGGGACCAAAGGGCCGTCCCAACAAAGATCGCGGGCCTTCCGCCATTCGATGTAGGAAGTGAACGGGTGCTGGTTGAGGAGATCTTCGATCATCGGGAAGCTGAAGCCTTCGAACCAATTCCCTGGGAAGAGCTTCTTGAAGGCGAGCGTGGTGCTCTCTTGACTGAACATCAAGGTAGGCTGAAGGCCATTCACGCCTGAGAGGAGCACATGCCTCATCAAAGTAGGGACTCCTGACGAGGACGAAGAGCCCCGACCTGCTGCTCGAGGGTGAGCCAACGTAGCTTGAGGATCGAGCTTGAAAGTCAAATACCATCCCTGCCAAGGCTGTAGCTTCGCATTGGGCCCCCGGGGCCGTATCACTGACAAGGACGAGCCCGAACAGTTCAGGGATAGCATCCCACAAAGTTTGACGAACGTGAAGGAGGTAAAGTGGAAGCCAATCATCTAAGGCACAATCAACCCCGGCAATGAAAGGTGCTGCCCATTTGGACCGAGGGAGCCGATGCGAATGATGTCCTTGGCTGACGTACAGATGATTGGGGGGGAGCTTGCCTTCAACAAGAACTTCAGGAACTGCTCGAACAACAGGAACCCGGTCAGCTTCGATGGGATCACTGGGATGGAGTCCAAGGCTCAATGCTAATATGGGTCATGGCCCACTCACGCATTGCTCTCGAATCGAAGTTCAGCCAATGTGCTCGATGGCCCACACATTCGGCCTCAGGTGCTCGAGGCACGTGGAGCTTAGCCTTCCCGGTCCTGACTGCCCACCAAGACACGGAGCAAGCGATCAAGAAAGCCAAGGGAGCGGTGTACTCCGCCTCTTCTTTGCTGGGATAGATGGTAGCGCCATCCTGGGTATAGGGATCCCACTCCCCTGGAGAGTGGTGGTGGTTGCATCGCATGGGTGGCCAGTCATTGATCTCCTCAATGTTATGCCGAAGCCGTTGATGCTTACACCGGGCTCCCATCAGACAACAGGCCGCATATGTTTGGTCACTCCAGAGACCAGAAGACATCATGTCACACTCCTTGGGTAGCGCCCAATGAAGTGAGCGAGAGGGGTTCTCACGAACAGAGCCTCCCCCTCTATGAGCCAACTCGGTCAGCTCGTCGAGGACCCAATGGCAGGCTGCATTGTCGGTGTCCACCCGCTGCTTGTCCTTGCCTGCCAAAGAGGGGAGGCCCTCTGGGAACTCATCGGATCTCAATGGCTTGGGGCCCGGACGGCCGTCATCGAAGTGCAAAGGGATCTCACGAGCCCGGGATTTGGTGGAGCAATCCAACGCTGCGAAGGCGAAGTCCGCCTCCAGGAACTGGGAATGCAGGGATTCTTGCCGATGAACATCAGAAAGATCGTGGGATGGATCCAAAAGCCAATCGACAGATATGGTCCGCCAACCACAAAAGATGAATGCACGTGTCAAAGGTGCATTGGGGCCGCACATCAGGTCAATCATCAAAGGGGGTTGCGACGTAGGCTCAGAAGCCGGGGAATCCCCATCGGAGGCCGCCGCATCCTCCGAAGGGCCCCTTCAGGCCTTGAGAGCGGAACGGCATTGCGCCGCCCCATGGGAACTGCCACCACACACCCGGTCCTTCTTGGTGATGGCGCCGCAACGATGAGCTCCATTTGGGCACTTGCCCGACTTGTTCTTGCAGGATCCTGTTTGGAACCCAGGGCATAGTTGCGTGCCGTCTCGCATCACGCGAGCAACTTGGCGGCCATTGACCGGTTTCCCCATCACCATCTTGCTGGTAGCACCAGCAGCTGGTTGGGAGGCGACTGGCAGAGTAGGGGGGACGCTAGTGACGTCATGGCTCAGTTGGGGGATCCAATGAACATCCCGAGCGATGTAGACCTCCCTGATCACGGCTCCCAGAGTCGATGTACTCTCTCTGAAGCGGGCAGTCCATTCTGATCGCTCCTCAGTGTCCCGAGCTGTCAACCAGGTCAACCGCTTGCTTGGAGGGAGTGTCATGGTGGTGCGTTTAGCCCGGAAGAAGTACTGCAGACACACATCAAGGGGAACCTCGGCATAGAGGGTACTATCCGCCCCCAGGATCGCTTCCTGTTTGGGATCAAAGTTGGGATCAGAGGTCTTGGGGGCACTCACTCCAGCCAACGCATAGGCCAACATCAATGTCTGCAAACGATCAAGATATGAGTCAACTGTGTGTTCAAAGGGCTGGTCGTCTTCGAGGTCATCCATGTACAGGTGCTCACTGAGCTTTCGTTTCTTTTGGCTGGTCAACAGTTGGTGTTGGAGGGTCTTGACTTTACTCAAGCTGAAGATGCATAACATGCGTTTGGAGAGCTCCCTGGACACCCTAGAAATGGTAGCATCAGCGGGATGAATCTCGGGGGGGAAACGCTGACGGTAGCGCCGCCAGAAAGCTTGCTTTGTGTCCCTCAACTCAGTTTCATCCAACAACGAGTCCAAGTCGGAGCTACTAACCTTGCTACGGTCCTGCTCGGCCTGAAGGTAGTAGGTGGACACCGCGTTCCACGCCCTGCGCAAACGGGAGGTCTGGATGAGATGGTCATCTTGCAGCTTGAGCTTGGTGATGAAGGTCTCCACTTGTGAACCATCATGAAAGAAGAAACGGAACTCTTCAAAATTCTTGATCTGATGTTTGACCAATGCATCGACTACAACCTGAGACAATTCAAAGTTCTTACCCAGGGCTTCCAAGGACGATTTGGGGTCGCTCCCCTCCTTAGGAACCAACGAGGCAGACGCCATGATCACTAGGGTGCGCTCCCTGGATCTATTGAGGCTAAACGTTAGGGTACCACCCTAATAACCCTGGTGGCTCCAGGGGGAAACCAGGGTGAACTCCCTGGAGTTCGTATGCTAGGATGCCTCCTAAAAAATGAAAGAGGTATGGGGGGAAAGGAGAGTGAAATGGAGAGAGGTACATAGAGGAGACGACACTGTGCCAGTGACATGTGAGGGACTTGAACATGAGAACCAACTAGTGTCAGCAGGGTCCTGCCTACCAGTGGTCAAGTCCAGTCTGTCCTCATACACCTCTATGCCTCAACAACAGCGACCGACTGCATAACCCCCAACTCTTTCACACATACTTCTTTGGATCTGGGTTGCAATCATGCAACTTGCTGCTAATGAGCAATCGGCTACGGGAACCAGGGTGATTCACACCTAGTTCCAAAACTGAAGAGCCGGCTATTACGCGAACAAATTCACAGGATTCGAGGTCCGGTGTAGCTCACCTTCCCTCACTCTGGCTGCCATGACGCCGGTGCTCGAGTGAGGCAAGACTGGCACCAAGGACGTCCCCAGGCAATGGCAGTGAACACGTCCACGGAGAACATGGGGTTCTGCAATCGCTGAGCTTGGGACATCGTCTGCTTGTGTGAGCACAAAGGAATCCTGTCGAAGCCTTGAAGATGCAAGGCGCTCTTCGCCGTAGCGAGGTAGCCCGTGGGGGCCGGCCATTGAACTCCCTTTCCTGTCGAGTTCACGGTCTCGTGCAACCACTGAGCGAGCTTCTGTTCTTTCATCAGTCCTCGAAGATCGACATCACGATTCTGCTCATGCCACCGCGCACTCTCCTCCCAGGTCTCTCCTAGGAGGAGAGCCCGCACCAGTGTGGATGTGCCAGCAGCTCTGTGACGCCCACTAATGCAGTGCAGCAGCACTGACTCCCCGCACCAAAGGGACTGGCGGATCAGCGGCCATACCAACTTCCACTCGTCGGATCGCCTCCGACCATCAGCAAGGTAGAAGTTGCGCAGCACGGCTCCTGGAAGGACCACACCACCTCGGGATTGGGGTGATTCTTGAAAGCAGGCCACCTGCAACTGCACCTGGGGGAAGTACTGCTTTGAGGCTTCCGTTGGGATTCCTGCCAACCATAGCTGTCCACCCGTACGAGTGCGCAGTACCAAAGTGGGGGCTTGAGCACGTTTACCCTTGATGGTGGCCAATCGATCCCATTTCTGATCGGCAGCGCTAGCTGTGAAGGTAGCTGGTGGCTCAGGGAGGTCATAGGTCACAACTGGAGCTGGAGGTCTGGCCTTCGGAGGAGGACCTTTGGGCTCTGGTGGCTTGGCGGTTTCCTTGCCTTTCTTAGAAGAAGCGGCGGGCGCAGCTACCGGTGCGGATCGCTTCCGCCCAGAAGCCTTAGTGCCCTCACCTGTCGAAACCATCTGAGGGGACTCGGCCTCGGACTCAGACTCTGAAGGTGGGAGGACCTCCTCTGCTGGTGCCTCGGCAGCGGCCTCAGGTGTTGGGCCAACTCCACTGGGAACTGGCGCCGCCATCGCTGGAGCATCGGCCACTGCAAGGAACTTACGATTGAAGCATTCCTTGGCCATGTGCTTGCCACCACAGGCACGCCCAGACTTCAAAACAATTGCACACAGGTGATTCTCCGTACATTGGGTGGCCTTGCATTGGCCAACTTGGTAGCTGGCGCAAAGAGGATCGCCGTTTCTCAGGGTCTTGGTCAGCAGCTTGCCATTGATGCTGGCTGGCATCACTGAAGCTCCACTCCCCAAGGCCTGCTGCCGAGTAGCGCTCGACTGCTGGGCCACTTCCTGTTGAAACTGAAAGGCCTTGTGGATCCGCTCAGGTCGCATGGCTCGCTGCCACACAGTCTGAGCATCCTTACCCACTAGGCTATCAACCAGCGGGGCCACCTTGGCTCGGGCCTCCTCGATCTCGGTGGGGGTGATCAGCTCCCAGGATTGAGCTGTTTGGAACTCAACACCCAAGAGATAGGCCATATGTTTCATCCTCAACGCAGTAGCTTTGCGACCACCGGAGTAATGGATGGGCATGTTGGATGGTTGGGGAA
>VSDK01024573.1:702113-714823 GCA_009767595.1 Symbiodinium kawagutii
AGGACGAGCCTTCCTGGATGTGGCCCTCGAAGAGCTCTTGGCAGGTGCGTTGGCACTCGATCAAGGCGAAGGACTTGCCCTCGGGATTGAAGACCATGCCACTGGTCTCCTGCGACTCCGCGGGTAACGCCCGCTTCGCCTCCAGCAAAGCAGCTGCCCAGGTGAACCCGGTGCTGAAAGTCGATGGAACCACCCAGTCGAATCCTTCACGCTTGTGGGCTTGCTTCCCCTTTTCACACCAAAGGTGAAGGGTGCTCTTAGAGAGCCTCTGGGGTTCAGACCGCACCAGATGCTGGTGCCTCATCACTCCAACTGCCACCAACCAAGAAGACAGTAGCGCCGTCCACTTGGGGTTCCTGTGGGCCCAACCTTCCTCGATGGCACGCTCCAAAAAGAACAGCATAGGAGGCTCCACCACCATGGCCTGGAGACGCAGCCGTTGACGGGTGGATTCTGGAGATGGCATCACCACCTGGGAAAGTTCCAGCTGAAGGCCAGCATGACGGTTGAGCCATCGGAGAGAGTTCATGGCTCTGGTTGGTGCGATCGTCCCCTCAGTGATGAACGTCGCGATGTCCAAAGCCTCTATGGTGTCCCTGTTCCTGGACTCCATAAATCCTTGAAGCTCCCTCCAAGTGCGAATCGCGTTGAGAATTGTGACGGGTTCGGCTGCAGTAGTCTTTTCTTGTGCCAATCTACGGACTGCCACAGCTTGCTCCCTCATCGTCTCAGTGGTGGAATTCTGAGGCCTCAAGACTCCGGCCTCCATGAACACTCTCGCTAGGGCGTCAACCCGCTGCAGGATGAGGTCAGGCTCATACGAACTCGTTGTCAGGGTAACTCCCTTCCCACGAGTCGGAACTGGTCTCCTCGGCAAAGGTGGTCTTGTATCGGTAGAAGAGCCCCGACCTGACTCCACAACATCGGCAGCATCGCCCAAGAGGTTAGGCTCTGCTGCAGCTCTCGCTTCCACCCACTGGATGGCCAGGGCATTGCCGCCTGCCTTCTGCGCATCCTCGAAGGACTCGAAGGCGAATGCGAGATCGGTGTCATCCTGCAGCCGGAACTGCTCACGAAGTTCACGAGCACGCTGAGCAGCAACCAGGTCAGTCGCCCTTTCAGGGTCCCAACCTTCGACATGCCCAGCAGCTTCGCTAGCGTAGCGACCGCCTGACGCCATGGCACACGCAGACAGGGCTATGCTAATCTGAGCAAGAACTGCCAGCACAGAGTGGGCATTCCTCGTAGTCCATGAAGTTGCAGTCCTGGCAGATGAAGCCCTGACATGACAGACAGAAAGACCAGGTGGGGGATTGACAGAGAGAGCAAGGAGGGGGGATGAAGGGGACTGCAGCCTCGGTAGCTCCGAGGAGGGTACGAAGGAGGCTCCCAGCACGAAGGGCAGGTGGACAGGTGATGGCGACCGTGCCAACTTTCCAAGGTTCCCGCCAAAGACGCTGCCCCAACTGCCACTCGGGAACAAGGGGTAGCCATCGTAGTCTTCCCCCAAACGGGCCAACAGCTTCGCGACATGGGTTGGCAGGATAGCTTCCTTGCCAACATGCGCAGCATAGGCATGAACCAAGATGAGGTCGAGCTTCTCCGGGCGGAGATGAAAGCGCTCCCAGGCTTGGGCTGGTGGTGCCTCTGCTTGAACCAAGACGGCCCGCCGATTCCAACAGCCGATCCATGGGAACTGGAAGCCGCCCCTGCGTAGCTCGCAGCGTTGGCATGGTAGGGTAGTGCAAGGAACCCTGGCCAAGGGTGGCATTTCGGGGTGCTGCAACACTCCGGTAGAGGGGCTGCCCAGGTGGACCACCTCGAAAACCGACTTCCACAACCTGACAGCGGAGCCCCGCCTCCCCTGTTCAAGTAGCTCTTGAACGTGGGCCGAGAACTCCAACCAAGAAGCTGTGGCGAGCATCGAGTAAGCCTGGCCATCAACGTAGGCAGCAACATCGATCCCCAAACTGACCGGCATAGACGGTTAAGTCACGGGTAGCTCCCACGACAAAAACCAAAACTAAACCAGCCAGTTTGGATCAAGGTCCCTTGAGCCAAAATTGGCATGTTAAGTTTTGTTATCTAGGAACAAGTAATGATAACTGTTCACCCAAGGCCTGCCAAACCTTAAACAGTGACATATATATATATATATCTTGTGCGTATGTAATGCAATGCAATGTTATGATATGTAGTGTAATGTAATCGAATGATGTCGAATGCAATGTTGTGTAATGTTATGTTATGTCATGCAATGTAATGGAATGTAGTGAAACGTAACATAATGTAATGTAATGTAATTATGCATGCATGGATGGATGGATTGAAATATATACAAGTATTGATATCAATTAGTATTTGATTGATGTATATCATTACATATATTCCAACAAAACTGATAAACATACCAGGTAGGATCAACAGGATTGATGAAGTGTCCTCAAGCAAGAGATACCTTCGAATGCAAATGGTGTCTGAACGACTTTACTATGCGATTACCCACAGTGCGTCATAGTGATCCCATACATACATTGATACGTAGATTTATGCATCTACATATGGTAGCTTCTCAAAATAGGGGACCCCCAAATCATCTCATAGTAATCCTTTATAGTAATAAACCAACCAATTTGGGGGTTCCCTATTTTAAGAAACGCCATATGTGTCTGCATATGTAGAAATGTTGGTAAGTCATTTCACCCCCCCAAGCGAACATCCCAACTATGAATGAATTACTCCTATTGTTGGAAGGTTTATCGACCACCAGGTGTGGTTGAGATTCACCCATAGCCATATATACATGTATATTGATACTTCTGCATATATGTATACATATTCATGCATGCATGTATTTTGTAAAAGTCTATAAATGTGTATGTATAGACATATGTAGATACATATACACATACACATACACATACATATACAGATACACATACACATACACATACGCATACATGCGCAAACACCCTGCCTTGCATCGCACGACATTACATTGCACTAGTTTGATATTTGTACTGTAAGCTTGTGTATCTCAACCCTGCCACCTCCCTATTACCCTATTACATGTGTTTACCTAACAAATGAGGATCAATTCCCCGATTCGCTTCCGCTCGATCTCGGCAAACACGCCTGGACCAGCATAGATGTATTACTCACCAGCAAAACCGCGAATCGAAATGAATTTCTATGCAGATATGAAATTTCACGGCTGAAGAGACCTCACACCAGGAAATGTCAATGGCGCTCTCGGGGATTATGTTGTTGGGGGCTATGGGATGGTCATCCATGGTCCGAGGGGCCAGCAGATCGATGATGCTGAAGGGACTGCTGAAGAACTCCCAATTGCCTCAGGATCCGGAAAAGGTGAGCCATCGGGAGGGGTGAAAGATAATGGTTTACAACCAACAAACATGGATAATCATAGGGTAATGATAGGGATATTAGTGGTTGATAATGATTCAGAATGGTTGAGAATGGTTCATAGGCAAGCACTAGTGGTTAATAGGGGATACTCATGGCTAACAATAGGGGTAATAACCAACAACAATAGTGGATAGCCATCATAGCGATATAACGTCTCGGCAGCTTTCCAAGCTTCCAAGAACAGGATCGAAAGTACGAATTCGCATAGTGCATTTTGAGGCCCAACTATTTGACTGAATCTACAGAGCAAATCGTGCCTCTTTGAGTGGATCTGGGGCTCCCAAGTGCGAAGCACGTGTAGAAACAGAACCCCGAAAATTTTGGCATTTGGCAGTGGGTCAAAACCCTGTACCCCTGGTTCCCAATCATTAACCCTTGTTTTCCCTTATTATTGTTGGTAAATCCTCCATTAGTTGGTTGGTTAATATTGACCCATAGCCATTTGAAGACTTGAATGACTCCGTGCCCTAGTGGTACCCCGAAAATGCTGTGAATGCGATGCCGATGATGTGGACGGATGCCCTAAACCAAACGTGGAAAATGCAGCCATTCAGCTCGCCAATGACATCAAAGTCCCAATGGACAGAAGACATTGCATGGATCTAGGATTTTATGGTTTCCACTGGAGATTTGTAAGGGCATGTGGCTATGAGTCCATATTAATTAACCAACTAGTAGGGGATAACCACCAACACTAATAGGGAAAACAGTGGGTAATAATGGGGAACCAAGGGTACAGGGTTTTGACCCACAGCCATATGTGTTCATGGAATACTGGTACAAGAATTAAAGACAAAAGATGTTTGTGTTCATTCCTTGCATCTTCAAACAAGTTGACAAGGGATGTATGGAAATGAAAGTACCAGATGTTCTCTGCGATTGGTTGCTGCTGTCTTCCGCTCTGCACTATGGCTGGCCCCATCCTACACATCCAGTTGAATTCCCAGATTATGACTTGTACTAACACCCCGCACGAGCATGGCTTGACAATTGGGTGCCAAAGAAACCATCAAACTTGGGAAAGCTAAAATCTCGCAACAGATCATGTTGAGCCCCAAGCACTCTAACAGTACAAGGCTGACAACCACCGACATCAAGCAGGGCACTGTCCGAAATCCACCAGCGCATGCTGATCTCCAAAGTGAAGACTGCAGTGAAGACAGGCTCCATCAAATTGAAGATCATCACTTCTTCCATATCCTGAGCAGTGGTTTCTCACAAGGGGGCCCCAAACATGGATGGTTTGTTTCTGAAACTGGTGGATGAACTCGATGATTTTGGTGGCTTCCTTTTTCATGATCATTTGGAGATGGTTTGGGGGTAACATCATTCATGAATAGCACCAAATGAAAATCGTAAATCATGCGGAAATTGTCAAAACTCTCCGCCTGCAGCCAACATATGCCTCACCTACTGACGCAGGATAAACAAGTGCTTCAGCCACTTCTGTTTAGAAATCAGCTCCAGAATGGGACCCGTCAGGTCTCACGGCCGGCATGCTGGATCAGCACGAGCAAAGCCAACCATCACGTCACTGGCTTGCTTGACTACCCGGCCAGGTACAGTAGCCCCCATCACAAATCAAACAACCATCTAAGTGAAGAAGATGTTTGAAAAATGGCAACCATATCATGACAATAACCCATATCTTAGTTATAGGAACCATATCATGCCTGGGTTATTGACTAAGTTCCTATAACTTCCACTGAATTCTCTGAGCTCCGCCAAGGCACAGGGATGGTCTCGCAGATGGCACATGTCACCTGGCAGGTGCGGCAACTTGTGAATGGTAACTCCCTGGTAGCTCCTTACCTCGCTCCCCCGGGAAACAACAACAACAACAACAACAACAACAACAACAACAACAACAACAACAACAACAACAACACAGGCCGCATCCCTGAACTCCCTCCCACCAGCCATCCACATCCACCGATTCGGAACTGCCATACATTTCGTGAGGCAGACCAGTGATGAACAATGAACAGGCCTTGAACAGTGACCCATGGCAACACTTTGGAGCCACCAACCTGTAAAACCACCAACCTGGCCACCCTGGACGCAAGCCCGAGTTTGGTGATTGAGGGTGGTTCACCATGGTTATGGATGATCAAATGATTTTAACGGTGGTTCATGGTGAATCAGAGAAGTGGGTCGAAACTCTCTTTTTCATCCAAGTTGCAGCTGCCATGATCACGATGAACATGGCATACTGAATAAATGCAGCCACCCGTCCACTTGCCGGATTCCTGACGCCACGCAAAACAGAAACTGATCGTCTGTGCTTGGATAGGGATCTATCCCTGGCCTGGATCAGTCTTGCTCTGCCAGTTTCTTTTGTATGGCACCCATTTTGATGGACAATCATTTGGGTGTGTCTCAAAATTGGGACAAAAAAAAGTCCTTCTTCTAAAAACATTTGTAACAATAAACCAGCCATTTTTGCGGTTGGGCATTTTCTTGCTTTAGGCTAGCGCGGACAGTATGTGGCCAAGCACGAATCTTTCACACCTATGCGCGCTCGAGACAGATGATAGACATGTCTGATGGACATAAATTGTCGGGAGGTACATTCATGGCAACTCGTTCTATTCTTTCAAAAAATGCCAGGCTCGGACACTCCAATAAACATGACGAGGATGAATGCTGACACCTTTGTACTGCAGACTGACGAATATCACAGTCAATAAATTGTTTGGAAACTACTTCTGTCATCAAATTGAATTCTTGGTAGGTACCCCTTTACTCGTTTCATGTGCCCCTTGATTGCTTGGTACCCCTTCATTCCTGTGTTGAAATATCCTACCTTAAACCCTACCAATCCAGGCATCGGTATCACCAGCGGCCAGAACTGACCAACACAAGACAGGCATGATATTTAACAATCATGCACATGTACATATGCATATACAGGGATTCATGTCAACGTGTGTCTGTCTGTCTATCTATCTATCTATCGATCAATCGATCGATCCATCCATCCATCCGTCCGTCCGTCCGTCCGTCCATCCATCCATCCAACTTGCTTGAGTACAGGCCAATCCCAAATGTATCAAACCAACAGTGGGCATTCGTGAACACCCCAACAGATTGACTCTTCTGTTTCTTTGGGGCAGCTTAGCAAGCTCCTTCAGTCGGCAAATACTAATGTATTCCAAGCTCTTTTATGATAGGGCGACTTAGCTTAGATTCCGAGCATCTGCCAATTAATCGGCCATGATCAATTCAACCTCCGCGGAAATCGTCGAGAATTTACTGTTCATCATTCGCCATGACTAACGATTGCAAACCATTTTTAACCTGTATTGACAATAACTAGCCACTGCTAATCATTCTTGATCATAGCCCATCTGAACCAATATCAACCTCCTTCGCAAGCGTTCAAAATCACTCTTGATCATTCAAAAAAAAGGAATCAAAATCATCCATTACAACCATCATTGACCACAAATTGGACCGTGATTATTTTCATTCCTTAGCTTACCACAAATTTAACCATGCTTACAGCCAGGTCATAACCATTGCCATCAGCAGCAATTGGCATCGCTGTAGCGTGCCAAGTGTCTCCAGCATGACCTTGACCCTACTGCGACAGTCTTCGAAGCTCACGGGAAACGCAGGTTGGTTGTCCTGGAGCCGCCAGGGCCGCCAGGGCCAGGGACGTGACGACGGCAGAAGCAAACAAAGCAACTGCTACAGCTGATACATTAGGTAGATAGGTAGGTAGGTGGGTGGATGGATGGATGGATTAATCGATCGATCGATCGCTAGATAGCTCCAGGTGATTCCAACGCAGAATGGTTATTATGAGATGGTTCCAGGATATTGTTTTATTAGCGAATATACATAACCAATGTGTAACCATCATTATGGCCATTATCAGTTGACTTCTTCTGTGGAAGGGACACACTGACTCTGACTCTGAAAGGAAGAGTATGGACATAGGTGACATAGACACGATGGTGGGCCGTAGTCCAACCTGAGTGTGTGTGAAGTCTGCAACTGCTGGTCTGGATTGTGTAGCAATGTGGACCCAATTGAAAAGTGGACATCAAGAAGGATGCTCCTTTTTAATCGAAAAGGGTTCTTTTGTGATGAGATGTGGCAACTACGGTACCTTGCAAATGATTTAGCCTGGAGTGGGAAGGCAAAAAGTAGCGACGCAAACACAACAAGCAATCCACCAGTGATTGACTTTCTCGCATGTCCTCCTCGAAGGCCACCACTTCGTCGGGTTGGTCGGCAATTTCTACCCGCGTGGGCAGAGGAAGGTACAACCCTCGATGTGGCTCCTCGCACGCAATGCGCTTGGTACACATTGACATGGATCAATGGATATATTGTATGTAAAAATCTATTTATAAACATATTCATGTATAGATAAATATATATATATATGTGTGTGTATTTATTTATTTTTATTCATTTATCTATCTATCTATCTATTGATTTATTTATTTATTGCTTTGTATATTTTTTTAATCTATTTATCTATTTATTTATTTATCTATTTATTTATTTATTTACGTATTTATCTATTTATTCATTTGTTTATTTATTCATTCATTTATTTTTGTATTTATCTATTTATTTTCATATCCCTATAGATTTTTTAGATATTCATAGGTCTACATATGTATTTACTCATTCAATAATTTACTACATACATTCATCAGCATCATCACCCCCATCACCATCATCATCAGCAGCAGCATCACCACCACCACCATCCATCCATTCATCATCATCATCATCATCATCATCATCATCATCATCATCATCATCCATTCATCATCATCAACAACAACATCATCATCATCAACATCATCATCATCATCCATTCATCATCCATTCATCATCATCATCATCATTCATTCATTCATTCATTCATTCATTCATTCATTCATTCATTCATTCATTCATTCATTCATTCATTCATTCATTCATCATCATCATTATCATCACCATCATCAACAACAACATCATCATCATCATCCATTCATCATCATCCATTCATCATCATCAACAACAACATCATCATCATCATCCATTCATCATCATTATCATCATCATCATCATCATCATCATCCATTCATCATCATCATCATCATCAACAACAACATCCATTCATCATCATCAACAACAACATCATCATCATCATCCATTCATCATCATCATCATCATCATCATCAACATCATCATCATCATTCATTTATCATCATCCACTCATCATCATCCATTCATCATCATCATCATCATCATCACCGTCACCATCATCATCATCCATCCATTCATCATCATCATCATCATCATCATCATCATCAACATCATCATCATCATCATCATCATCATCATCATCATCATCATCATCATCATCATCATCATCATCATCATCATCATCCATTCATCCTCCACTCATCTGCAAATCTTTCGAATGCTAAGGGCTGCTGTTCTCCTCAGGCACTCGCCAGGAGTTGAGCCGCATCCGTGCGCGTTCCTGCTGCACCTGAGACTGCCACAAGAGAACTGCTGCGCGGCGGGTGCCAAGCTGCCTGGGTAACGACTTGTTTGAAAGGGATTCTTAATGGTTTGTAGGGGTCTAATACTGGTTGATAGGGCATAATCATCAACACAGGTATGGTTTGTAGAACTCAGTGGATGGCGGACACTCACTATGCCATTGGCTGCTCCAAATTATTGTCCATACTCGGGCAATTACTTTGGCAAATCATCATCCGATTTAGGAAATGTGGGGTTCTTAAAATCGGGAATCCCAATAGATTGGTTGGTTTCCAGAAGATTGATTAGGATTGATTCCTATTTTGAGAAATAACCAAATGGTTGCAATCAATCCAAGTTGTTGATGGTGGTTTCTCAAAATAGGGAGCCCAAAAATGGATGGCTTATTAGCATAAGTGCTTGATATAGGATGATCTTGGGGGACTCCTGTTTTGAAAAATACCCATATCAGGAATGGTGAAGTCATAGTGATTAACACTGGTCAAACCCTGATTCCATAGCAAGAATGATAGATTGATCATGGACATTGGTTAAGTCATAGTGGCTAACACTGGTAAAATCATGATTCCTTAGATTCCTTAGCAAGAATAGTAAATTGGTTCAAGTTCAGAATGCCATAGCGAACGGCTGGCAACATTCCAGTCCCAGCTGAAGGCGAGTAGATGGATTCCTTGCTGGTTAAGGTTGGGGTGATCAACGGCTGGAGCTTGCTGTGCTTGCTGTGGATGGTGTGGCAGCAGGTCATTGCTTGTTGGCGCCCCAATGTCCAAACTCGCATCATGGATCTTGAGATTGATCATGAAATCTGATGCCAGGCAAGGTAAATTGTTCTTCGGAAACGCCGCTGAACCCAAGCTGTTTCTTAGCTGGACTAACCTTGTTCCCTATTTGATCGGTCTATTCACAAGGTGAGATCTCTCGAAAGCCCACAGTATATGGTTCTTATTGGCAGCGGGCCAAAACCCTTAGTCCCCCTGGTTCTCTTATTATTAACCATTGTTTTCCCTATGAACTTGTTGGTTATCATCCCCCATTAGTGCGTTGGTTAATATTGACCCATAGCCATATTTGAAGCTCACCTGTCATTTGTTTGAGTCCCACGCCATTCAGGTAATGATTCTTATTTCCGCCCAACACGAACTCCTGCGGCATGGTGTTCACCCCCAAAAAAGCGGGCAGCTACCCGAAGTTAAAAAATGGTCAACAAATGGGTGTTTCTCAAATTGGGGGACCCCTCAAGTACCCATTCATCATCTAAAACAGACTATTTGGGGATGACTTGGGGGGTCCCATATTTTGAGAAACACCCAAATGTTCCAAAGGTTCAAACCTTTTTGGCGAGCTGAAGGCCCCATATGTGACAATGATGGTTTGATGACCCCTACAAATTGCTGATTAATCCCTACAAATGAAAACCAAAGGAGAAATAATTTCCTACTGAATAATGTGCGTCTTAGGTGTGTTATTCCCGCTATGTCAAACAGCCACTTTGGTGGCAGTGGGGTTGTTCCCACTGCTAGGCAAACACCTCGCCCGGGCCCATCACTGCCTCATGGTTGCTGCCACTGAAACATCTGCAAGCGTGGTGATGTGGCGAAGGTGTCGAGGCGCGGGATGGCAAGATGTGAGACATGGCACTCAGTAAACTCTAATCAAGTAAGATTAATCGATGGCTGTCAAGCTAGCAGCCATTGCTATTGTTGGCGACTCATGGCTGTCATAAACCTGTAATGTTTGGTAGCGGCCAATTCCTGGTTACCCTCTTGCAATCACCGTTTCTACAGTACATGCTCTACCTTTAGAGAATGACCCTATTCCATGTCTATGTCTGACTACCAGAGGCAAGACATGGTCTACTACCAGAGGCAAGGCATCAAATGAAAAGCAAGCCATGTTCTATCATGGCTATAAATGGTAGATCCAGCTGTCAAAAGACTGCTAGTTTTACTTGTCGATATACCATCAAACACAAGGCGGTACCTAGGAGCTGGATCTATACCAAGAAAGCTCGGACTGTTTCCTTAGCACAACCTCACTGATTGAAAGCGGCCATCAAAATCCTAGCCGGGAACTGGTGCCCACAACAAAGGGTTGCAGAAGACTGGTGCTCCAACGGGTACGGTCTCAAGTTGCGTCAAGTACATCAACGTATAGATCACGTCGCCACGGGACAACAACGTCGCCACGGGACAACAACCTATGAACGCTACATATTGCTACCATCCTGTTCCGTCCCACTCCTAGCAATGGTTGCTTTACGCATCAACCCCCAAACTTTGGGCTGTAGCTGAGCAAGTGTCACAGCTCAAAGCCTATACATGGAATCCAGAAAAGCTCTTTTTGTGCTGCAATCACATTTTGACGACTTGGGCCAAACTTATGTACAGAAAGCCTGGGAACCACAAGCATTCTTGCGTAATCAGTTGATCTACCACTTAGTTTCAACCAATGCTAAACCATCAGGATCAACCGCGTGTATCAACCGTGTATCAATTATATACCATTTTCATATCAACTCTGTAGATATATATAAATATACGTCTATTTCCACTTGTATATAAACTGGGTAGAAATGTTATATCCACTATGATCGTATATATTGAAACATCAATTGATATATGTGTGTAAATATTTCTGTATCTATTTATCTATTTATATGTATCTACCAATTTCTCTATTTCATGATTCATATCACTCAAACATGTCCATCAACGGCGGCACAGCTTCCCCGTCGGCGCACCTGACCATGCGCGGCGTCACCTTGTGCCTTGCACTGCGTGGCACCTCCCGAGCGCTCTCCACGCCGCTGCGGCTCTGCCGCAGGGTGGCCTTTCCGGTGGGATGACTTTGCGGCGGCTCAACCATGGAGGTTAACCATGGTTGGCTACCCATGGTTGGCTACCCCATGGTTGGTTAACCATGGTTGGTTGACCATGGTTGTAGGGATGTAACCGTTATTATGGGGATGTTGACCCCGGTAGTTGACCACATTTGTGGTTCTACGGATGTGCTTGAGTGGTGATCGTTTGGTCCTGTTGTAGTGCTTGTGTTCTGGTTGTGGTCGTTGGCTCTGCATCATTGAATTATTGTCCCCGCCTCCACTTGCTTGCTTCTCCCTTCCGTGGATACTGCAAGAACATTGTTACATGTGGGGCTATCGTTCCTATGATTCTTCATCCTTGTGCATGGTTAATAAAATCAACATCCTTAGTGATATGGAAAATGACCAACAATAGTCTACAGATCTGTTGATGTCGACCACAGTATTGAGATTCATAGGGGTGAAAACCAAAAAAATCCAACATAGACGATCTATTTGTTGTTATGATTCTCAAATAATGACAACACTGGATACCAATAGTGAAACCAAATTACAATACGGGTGAAATCCCTCTGCACATCTGTTCATTATCAGCTTCCCATGCGCTTCGAGTCTTCTGTCCATCATGACGGCAGGCTCAATTGTTGGGGTTGCCCCCTGTTCGACCCAGCAAGTCGTCATGAGTCGAGGGATCTTGTGAGAGGAAACTGTATCTTTGCTTCTTGTAGGTAAAATGGCAACTCACACGTGGTGGATAGTGGTGCTCTGCATTTCTTGATACTGGCCATGGCTGTGGGGCAAGAGGTGCCGCGTACTTCCGGTCAAACCTGCAGTACCAGAGTTTGGCAGCATACTGTACTGAATCATCAATGGTGTCACTATGAAGTTGCTGAAGGTACATCAATTGAGAACCCTCAACAA
Source organism: Symbiodinium kawagutii (assembly GCA_009767595.1). Classification (NCBI taxonomy): domain Eukaryota; class Dinophyceae; order Suessiales; family Symbiodiniaceae; genus Symbiodinium; species Symbiodinium kawagutii. Next base: position 714,805 of record VSDK01024573.1, read on the forward strand.
ATCATCAGCTCAGAATCCA
>VSDK01024573.1:741218-765658 GCA_009767595.1 Symbiodinium kawagutii
GACCAATCGAACCAATCAAACCAATCAAACCAATCAAACCAATCAGACCAATCAAACCAATCAAACGGCCACCCAAAACAAAACATTACACCAGCATAGACCCCAGATAGCGGGTGCATGAACACAAAAAGAATTTCAACAGCATGCGTACCAAAGACGCAATGGCGATTTTTTCAATCGTTGCAAATCACCATGAAATGAAACAGCGCCGCGTTCAAACCTCTGGGACATGAGAGAGACAAGCACGAACAAAGGCAAACATGAAGGAAGACAAAGGCCAACGGAGATGAACATGCAGGGAGACAAGCATGAGCAGCGGCAGGGCAGCGGCAGCAAAGCGCCGATCCAGAGCCACATGAGGGGAGACAAGGACATGGGGAGACCGACTAGCGTGAAGGGAGACAAAGGCCAAGGGAGACAGAAATAAAGGGAGACAAGCATGAGCACAGCAGCAACAAAAAGCGGCCATCCAGAGCCACAAGGGAGACAAAAGGACACAACAGGGAGACAAAGGGGAGACAAAGGGAGACAAAGGGGAGACAAAGGGAGACAAAGGGGAGACAAAGGGAGACAAAGGGGAGACAAAGGGGATACAAAGGGAAACAAGCATGAGCAGCGGCAGAGCAGCGGCAAACAAAGCGCCGATCCAGAGCCACAAGGGAGACAAAGGGGTGACAAAGGCGAGACAAAGGGAGACAAGCAAGAGCAGCGGCAGAGCAGCGGCAAACAAAGCGCCGATCCAGAGCCACAAGGGAGACAAACGGGAGACAAAGCAGAGACAAAGGGAGACAAGCATGAGCAGCGGCAGAGCAGCGGCAAACAAAAGCGCCGATTCGAGGCCTTACCATAGAGAAGTAAGAACCCCTTATAGCTTGTCAGCTATCTGGGGAAAATTAAACTAAAGAGAGTCACCACCAGAGCAACCAACCAAGCAACCCCTGCCGCAGCTCCCGCCTTGGCCAAACGACCAAGGCAGATCGCCAGGCAGTTTTTCAACGCCCGTAAGCGACGCCGCACGCGGTGCCCACGGGTGAGCCCTACGACGCCGTAGCCTGGAAGCAGGAGCGGCCATGATCAGGATCATTATGATTAATGGCTACCCAGGATTAATAAACCCCTGGTTTATTAATAGGGGGTATCCCCTAAAAGCCTTGGTTTTCCATTAAAATGGGAACCCCCCTAGTTAATCAACCAGGGGTTTATTAATCCTGGGTAGCCATTATAGCATATTGTGGCATGTAAACTGATCATACGGTACTGTCATATACTATAATCATGACAGTTATCATATAGTAGGGGGGCTTTTTACAATGGAATCATCTGACCAAATATTGCAACGCAACTCTGGAGACTTATTGCATTTATGTGTAGTTCATAATGGCGATATCCTTCGAGAGTCGCTGCTCTTTCAGGTCATAATATCTCATGGTTGCTCAGCATCCACATCAGCAAAAGGACATGATCTCTGGGATCCAAGTCTAGTGTTAAGTTTTGTGATTACGGATATGCAGTAAGTGACGCGTCTTCCATTCACTATGATGCTTCGGAAGAAATGGATGACTTTAGGATTACCGTTCCTGAGATCCCATAGTTGCTAGCTGTACAACCACCCTGATCGAAGCACCAACGGCAGCAACAAGAGCAGCTCTTTCGCTGTCACAGTTGGATTCAAGTGGTGGTTGAACCCTCATGGATTTGGGATGCCATAGATGGTGAGCCACCCACCCTAGCTGAACAGTCTGGAGAAAGTGACTAAATAATGAACCCTATGAAGATCTGCAGACAGTCATGATCAGCGATTGCAACCATTTGGAAGGTATGATAAGACGAGAGCTTGGAGAAGTGCCGTGTAACCAACAGTCATGGGAATTTGACCAAGAAAAGCAAATAGCTGAATAGTCAGTCCAGGTGCAACTGCAACAGGAGAGGAAGCAACTTGAGTAAACAAGCAATTCGCTAGTACAAATTATGGACTGAAAGAAAGCAAAGCTGCCAAGTTGGCTCGTTCTACACTTCCACTTACACTTGAATCAAAGAAGAGACTTCCACTAATTCCGCTTTGTGGTCATCTGATTTTATTTGATCGACCCAGGAATTTAGGGCACCACTAAAAGGCTCCGAATTTATCGAAGGTATTTCAGTACGTACCTCTCAAGAAGAACAAAACATGGGAGGAATTTCTGAAGTGCTACAGGTGAAACCACCAGCTCTGGCGCGGTGCGTCATGTATGGACAACCTCAGACATGCGGTGCATCACATGGGCGCTGCATAAGTATCGGTCATACATATCCCTTCCTCCCCTGTGGGGTGGGAGTTATGTAGGTACTATACACTTACAGTAGCGGACAGGAAATATATTGAGAATTATTTACGCTCGTCCGAGTACTGCCAGGTATGTACATCTTCTGTCGGTATCATACAGGCCGCCTTCTGTAGGTGCATACAGTCAAGTAGTAGGCAGGTATTGCACAATAGGTATGAAGGTGAGCTACAAGAAAGTGTGTAGTTAGTGCAAAGAAAAAATGCATTGGATACTGTACTTACAATGCAGGCTGCAGTACACGCGTGCAGGTGTATACTTGGCATATGAATCGTGATGCACAATAGCACAAACATGGAAGTAAGCAGCTGGTGTGGAGCTGATGTGGAGCTGGTGTCTAGACCTGGTGTAGCGGGTTGGTATGTCTAGGTCTGTCAGCTCCATGGCTAGCCTCCCACGGAGCGGTCCCCCTGTCCTTGCACGGTAGAAGGAGGTACTGGTGGCAGCGGGGCATTCTCTTGCACAACTTCCTGGCGAGCAGATAAAGCCTTACAGCCTAACCCTCAACCATAAGCCCCTTACCTAAGCCCTTAGGTCTTTCCTTCACAAAGCCTTTCTTATGGTAACAGATTCCTTCGGAAGGATGGTAGTCATGGTTATCGAGCCACTGTATATACCTGGCTGGCACGCAAGATTGCGCAGGGAACCAACACGACCAATAGGGAAACAAGCTAGACACGTGGAAATCAAAGAACAACATTCTCAGCCAACAAAGATATTGGCAGTAACAGTAGCGATAATAAGAGTAGTAGTAGTAGTAGTAGTAGTAGTAGTAGTAGTAGTAGTAGTAGTAGTAGTAGTAGTAGTAGTAGCAGTAGTAGTAGTAGTAGTAGTCGTCGTCGTCGTAGTAGTAGTATTATTAGTAGTAGTAGTAGTAGGAGTAGGAGTAGGAGTAGGAGTAGGAGTAGGAGTAGGAGTAGTAGTAGTAGTAGCAGCAGCAGTAGTAGTAGTAGTAGTGGTAGTAGTTGCACTAATAGTAGTAGGACTACAAATACATTTAGAAAGGAAGACTTGTTCAATCGTGAAAGGAATCAAACAGCGATCGTTGTTCCATGGCTTGTGCATTACTCATATTCTCGTGTCATGCCAATCTAGTCCTTTCTGACGACCGAACGAGCATCCTTAAGCGCTCACTCAAGCGTTGAAAAAACTCAGTGGTTCAAGGATAGCTGAGGCATGTAGCATAGCCCTATTCAATCAGAGTTAGTGGTCATCAACTCATTGTATGTGTCCAGCAATCATTTGTGTACTACTCGCGTGTGCACTGCAGTATACAATGGTATGTGCATTGCAGTTGACCGCACATGTTTGAAAATGCGCTCTGCATCTCAAAGAAACAAGAAGATGCGCGTCAGTCAACAAGGAGACGAGTTCGGCGGAAATCCAGCCCAGCTGAGGCCTTTTTGTCCTTGGTGTCCTTCTTGGCCTTCTTCTTTCCTGAAGAAAGCCTTCTTTCCTTCTTGGCTGTCTCTTGTTCCTCTTCTTGTTCCTCTTGTTGCTGCCTGATGGGTGACAGAACTGTGTCCAAGTTCAGTGGCCTAGTCAGTGTTAGTCAGTGGGAAGCTTTGATGGTTCGTTGTGACAGGCAATACAGCGACCCAAGCTTGTCTTGTCTTCCTCTAACTTTACTGATTGCTAAAGTTTACTTAAGTTGCTTGGCATTTCAATTTGCTTTCGACGATGTTGGGAGACTCCATGCAGATTCCAAGCAGATCGATGCACACTCCAGAGCAAGCAAGCTGCTGGTTCATCACAGAGATTCCAGTCAGAAGGGGCTTTGATTGACAGCGAAAGTGCTGCCAGGATGGATATATGATAAACTAATGATAAACCTGCGTGCTTCAAACAATCACAACTAGTTCACAATTTCGTGTGTCCACATCGCCGGCAGTTCACTATTATTGTTTGATGCTCCCCTCTGGGGTGGGCATCACGTAGAGTACTGTGCTGTCATGCTGTGATTCTCCGAGCAACATGGCGTTTCTGAGCCGGGCATCACATACGAAGTCATGTATGTATGTATGTATGTATGTATGTATGTATGTATGTATGTATGTCTGTCTGTCTGTCTGTCTGTCTGTATGTATCTATCTATCTATCTATCTATCTATCTATGTAGGTAGGTAGGTAGGTAGGTATGTATGCATCTATCTATCTATCTATCTATCTATCTATCTATCTATCTATCGGTCCAAGTATCTATGTATCTATGTATGTACATGGCTGCATGTCCATATGCATGTATGAATGCACAGGTGTATGCATGTTTTGCTATTTGGGGGGTTCTTAAAATGGGGGACCCAAAAAATGGTTGGTTTGTTACTATAAATGGTTAATGAAGGATGATTTGGGGGTACCCCTATTTTGAGAAACCACCATCTCAACAGGTATACACATGCATAGATTGATGAATGTATGATACAAGCAAGGATAGAGGGCGTTGTTCAGAAGGGAGAGTACGGACAAGAAAACATTCATGTGAAGATACAAACCATTCAGTTTGACAGGATTGATAAGTTTAAGTGTCATTACAAGAAATCTTCAAAGCGAACCGGTGCACATGGAAAAGAAGCAGAAGCAGAATTGTAGGTGACATCACCCGCAATCAGTTTGTTTAGAGAGGATCTTGACATTTTTTCTGTTCTGGACTAGCTGAAATTTGGTTAACACAAGGTCTGATGGGCCAATCTGTTGCCGGACCTGGAGGGAAGATCTTGGCCTCGAGCTGTGCATGCAGCTGACAACTTATCAGCCCAGCCTAGCTGCCAGCTTCTGCTCGTAGTCTTCATCGTACGGGTCTATCAACGTAGAATCCTAGCAAGCCAATGGCAAGCCAATGGCAAGCCGATGCAGTTCCTCTGTGACTCAAATGATCAAAGTCTAAAATCAATGGTCAAGTCTTCATTTCTCATAAACACCTTGGGAGGAAAAATGCTCGTGTTGCAGTAGAAACTGTGAGAAACCACCAGCTTCCAAGCCGCAACACCAGTCGCCTCATTCACGTTGAAAAGGACATTGACCTAAGTGGCATGTGAAACAAATCCCGGGCCCAAAAAAAACTTTGCAACCAGGACCCAGATACCTAGACAAGTGACCGGCGACCTTTCTGTTCACTGCATTTCAGTCTACGAAACTGTGCCTGTATCGGCAAATAAGAAAGCTTCCCTGATAAACACACTGTTGATGGTTTATAGTGATTCCCAGTTGTTTGGACCATCTACCTACCTATCTGTCTATCCATGTGTGTGTGTGCATCTGTTCGTACCTTTATAGTATCTATCTGTATATCTACATGCCCTTGCATCTCTACAATACATGTTTACTTCTATCTGTCTACATGTATACATTTCGATACATCAATATCTAGGACCTTCTCTATCCAAAGGTCTAAACGTTAGTGTATAGGTATATATATATATATATATATCTGTTGACTGAAACCCCGCAGCTTGCATGCAGTACCCTTTTTTCGCAGGGCACTGCTGGAAAGGTTGTTGGCCTTTCAGGCCTACCACTGCACGGCTGGAAGACGTTGCGATGGCTGATTCACAGGCATTGCAGATAACCCACTCGATCTGCGTGACATCTTGAAGCTTGAAGATTTGGAGAGAAGGGTTACAAAGCAACAACTATATGTGGAGGTGGGGAGGAGGTGGCCCATGGAACAGGCTGCGGGCCATTCAAAGATGAGTGAGGCATCTGTTGACTGAAACCCTGCAGCTTGCATGCAGTACCCTTTTTTCGCAGGGCACTGCTGGAAAGGTTGTTGGCCTTTCAGGCCTACCACTGCACGGCTGGAAGACGTTGCGATGGCTGATTCACAGGCATTGCAGATAACCCACTCGATCTGTGTGACATCTTGAAGCTTGAAGATTTGGAGAGAAGGGTTACAAAGCAACAACTATATGTACCAAACCTTCCAACCAAGCTAGGGCAGCATTGGACCACGTTACGCTACTCGAAGGTGCGTAGGAGGGCGGACAGGTTGTGCTGGCCGGTATGCGTGATTTCTTGGCAAATACCTGCCAAGGAGCGCACCAAAACATGTGAACAACATGTGCATGATCAACATGCCGTAGGAATGGTAATGCTGTATCTCATGTACCGGGGGCTGACCTGTCACAGGTTGCATAGTCGGGGGTGCAGTTAAGAATGAGGCTTCGAGGTTTGCAGCAGCTTCATCTAAAATGGCATCAAGAAGAATGATCACTAGTCCCACACTACGACGAAGCGTCAGTCTTACTGCCACTGTGATTCCCCGAGCTACTACCACGTAAAACAGCGGCCTTGACACAAGCAGCATAAACAGAGCTGCGAGAATGATGGCAATAATCACTCGCCCTTTCAGTCTAGGATAAAGCCAATTGAACCAATCACTCACTCGGCTGCTCCAGGACTTCTTCTCACTTTCGACGGGCTCTGAAGTGTTTCCTAATGCCTTCTCGCTCATCATTCTCTTGGCGTATTGGTTGAACCGTGGATCCTGCTTGTAAGAACGAGCTGCCTTTCGAAGATCGTCCCATCCCACTTCTGGGTAACGTGCGCCCTTCAAGGGCCCAGCTGCCACCACCACCTTCTTGAACTGGTTCTGCACAGAAGCCCCAGCGTCTTGCTGCTGAGAGGGCATGGCTGGGTTCGAAAGCAGCAAAGCTTTGTACCCCGACTAAATGCTCAACTGGGACATCCTCAGCCAAAAAAGCCGGCAGGTGAATCAAGAAGTGAAAGCGTGAGAGAAACTCCTTAAGCTTCTGAGCTGTGGCAGCTGGCATTTCTAGGGATATTTGCTGCGCCCTTGCAACCTGCAGATAATGCTCCAGAGACCGAAAGTGTGACCATCTTCCCCAAAAACGGATGCGGTTGACATCTGACCCTTGGTCCATCAGCCAGGTCGCCCCCCCCGCCCGAAGTGAGGCCGGAGAAAGCTTTAAGGATTCGATTCCTAGGGAAATGCAGGCTCGTCTGAACATGCTACGAAATCTGTGAGGCGTGCTTTTCCAGAGTGACAGGTCTGCAGGGCGGACACTTTTCAGCCATGCTAGCCAGTTGATCGCGTCTGGGTGCCGCACTTCAACGTATTGTTGAACTCCCATCTGACGAGAGTTCTTTGGGCGAGTCAGTTTCAAGACTGCGAAATTCCCTCCCATGGACCAAGAGTTGGGTAGTGTTGCATCCTTTCCAGTGAGAGAGAAAAGTTCACCGGGTCGGAGGAGTCCAAAGAAACCTACCAGCAAAAGAGCTCCAAAGGTTCGCCAAAGAAACTTTTCTGATCCCTCTGATGACTTTTCGGCCAGCAGCATAGCTCGACAAACCATGGTCATCAGGAGAGCAATCGGCAGAGGCGCTCTGAAGTTGGCTGGTCGCTGCTCCTCCCAAGTCTTCAAAGAAGCATTCCATGATGCTTGCAAGTTTCTCTTGAGTCGAGGACGCATGATTTGTATGGTGAGGACTGCATGCTTGGCAGTCATCAGGCTTGACTTCTCGTCTTGGCTGTGCATGTGCTTGACAAATTGTTCAAGCACTTCATCTACAACTGATGCTTTTCCTTTTTGGATTGTCTCCCACTCAAGCCCAGCTTGCGCAAGAAACGCAAGCAAAGCTCGACTCCCATCTAGAAGTCTCTTCCTGTAAGCAAGACTATACTTGCTCCACCGCAGCTTCTCTGTGCCGAGCTCACGTGGCAAAGCGAGCGAGGCAGACATGCAGGGATGCAATGGCAAACTAAAAAACTATAGGTCAATGCAACTGTACATGAAAAAACTGCTCTCTTATGTAACCATCTATTGAAAGTTGCTATCGAATGCTCTGACATATGATTGACACAATGCAAGTGGGTAGCTACCTGCCAATTGTGATCTCTTCCGCCACTTCCCTTTGATCCTAACACCACCGAGCACAGCTACATGCGTGTGATCTCTGCAGCATCTGCGTTCCAACTTCTCAAGCCCTGGCATGGTTCCCACAAATTTGGTAGGCTTCTTTGCCAGCCCCAAAACTCCTAGAGCATCAGGAATGCGGAGGTTAAAGCGGCACTGGTCAAGAGCAACTTCAACACAACCACACTTTTTCGTTAGGGATTTCATCTTTGGGGTCAACCATGCAAAGGAAGAAAGAGGATTTTCGAGAGTAAAGAAGGATCCATGCGCATGCAAGATTTCACACAGAATGAGGGTGCGTTCAAGGATCTTATTTCCGTCTATTTCTCGTCTTAAAGTATTATTGCCTTCAGGATTATCACCGCTACGTGTACCTTTGTTCATGTTCTGCATTATGCTAAACGAACCACAAGGAAAACCGAAGTGCCAAAGCTGTCTAGGTTTGCTGGCTTCCTTTTTGAGCTGTGCAAACACTATCGTTCAAGATGTCTCTTGAAGGATCAGGCTTTCCTTTGTTCATTAGTTCAAAAGGTTCCTTGACTTCAAAAGTCCCCTTACTTCTAAAAGCTCGGGTTAAGTGAGCAGTGCCTGCAAAAACTTCTTTAAAAGCCCAAACTTCAGCTGCTGGGTGTGCTGTCTTTGCGGATTCCCTGACAGCCTTTTCCACCACTTCACTGCCGTCCTGAGGCGTTGGTTTCTGGGGCACATCCTCGCAACCTTGTCTTGCGACGTGTCGCCAGATGTCACGATTCGACTTTCTGGCTCTATACTGGTGCAGCTGGTCGCCAAAAACATCTGCAGTCAATTGATGTGGGGTTTCAGGAGGTTCTGGAATCCTACGACATCTTGAGGGGTAGTCTGAAGGATTAGCTGCTGATTTTACCCACACCAAGTGCAACGATTTGCGACCGACTAGCGTCCATCCCAAGGATTGGCGCAAGATCCTGTTCAGGTTACGAGATGAGGAACGTCCCTTCGCCCAAGCTCCCGCAGCTGCTCTTGAGTCAACTAACAAAACGCACCTAAGTGGTTGAGTAGTGTGGTGGACTATATCTTTGAGTTCTCGCAAGATCATCCTGGTTTCTAGGATATTTATATGTTGTTTGTGACCAAAGCTACATGTCTCTGTCTTGTTCCATGGTAGGTCTAGTAACAGTGACTCGAGCTCCTCGGGTGCCTGGTTCATAGCACTAGGCAAAGCAACTTGACCTTTGCTCCAGTCTAGTCGCACATGTTCTCCTCTGTGTTCTGCATATCGATACAGTGTGTTGGCAACTGGAGCTGAAGTCAAGGTAGCTGCTCTACCCCCGTGAGTCAAAGAGGCATCGCTAGCACCTACACGGCATGAAACTTCCCATCTTATGTTACTATGACACAAAGGCAAGCACAATGCACATGCTAACAGCTCTTCTTGCACGGCAATCGGCAAGGGTTTCTTGTCACTATCCTTCAACTTCTCAGCCCATAGGAAAGTCTCTTGCAGTAGGCACATTAAATTGCGACGGTGCATGAAGGGGTGCACAAGCAAACCAGTCATGCCCTGCAACAGCTTCTTGGTCACAAATGGAAGCCGGCATACCTTCACAAGGAGTTTGGTCAGCTGCCGGAGCTTGATCTGCGGTGCACCTACACGCCCACTCTTGCTATCAACTTCGGTTCCCCATGCAACAAAGTTGGACTGCTTATCGAAAGCTTTCTTTTCCGAAGTGGGAATGTTGTGCTTTGCATACTGCTCACGGCTATGCTGAATGATCTCCTGATCCCTGAAGGTTTCACCTTTGTTGCGATGTTTTCTAGAGGGTAAGATCTGTGTCACTATATGATCATCTATGTATAAACCTTCTAGGGTATGTGATGCCGGTAGTGGCTGCTTGAACTCTATCCTCTCTTGAGGTTGCATACACAAACCATCTTGAAGAATCTCGAAGTGGACTTGCTGTGCGATGTCAACTGCATTGGGGTCACCCATGGCAACCACTCGAAAGCATAACATGTACCTAGAACCGGCCTTACCCCCATATTTCTCATATCCAGCCCCATCAAAACTGGTGCCAACCGTATTGCGTGGGAGCCACTCTGGGTTGTGCTTCAGGAGATAGAAGTAGTTGCTGAGGTCATCACCGCTACCTCTGATGGAAAAACCTCGAGGGACTATGAGTTGTGTGAGAAGACTACCATGAGGCAATTTCGCCCAAACCAACCTGCGTTCAAGTTCGTTGAAGGGCCTACGATCAAGGATTATCCTATCACTTTCAGCTTTGTGATCAACTGCAAACAAACCCCTGAGATTATGTTGCCTTTACTATCTTTCAAAGCAAGCTCTTCCGGAAGCAACGTTGCTACCCCTGACTCCAACAGCTTGGAGTTGACCTGAAAAAGGTCTTGCTGCTCTACACGAAAGCAACCCACGGTCGGCACGGCAGGCTCTATTCCAAGAGGCACCGTGGCTGGCATGTTTTGAAAGGCTGAGAGGTGATCGCCTTTCAGGAAAGAGGTGGGGTCGACTATCCCGGCTTCTTCAGGCAAGGACATCCTCTCCGGCTTCACTGGCTTAGCTACCCTGGCTAACTTGTCAATGCGATGGTTACTGGAGTAATCTGAGTTTCTGACCACCTCAACTAATTCACTTAATTTTAGAATGCCGCGGCTCAAGTTATCTTTACACTGGAGGCGAACAAACCTATGAATTTCATCATGCAAAAAGCCGGCATATGCAGAATGAGAAGGTGTCCAAGGTGCCCGGACTGCTTTGCCTAAGAGACGTTGCTGATCAGCATGCTTGAAGGGTGAACCACCATCCAAAAAAGTGAAATACGCCCACATGATTTCAGCTATTCTCCAAGATTCTGCTCGGCCTCGTCTCCTAGCACGCCGTCTGGCGCTCTTTGACTTGCCTAAACACTCGGCAATCAGCAGGGACGGAAATAAAGGAACCACCTGATCATCAGATGGTGTCATAGGCCCTGACCCTCGTGAAAATTCGAGGGACTTTGAAAGACGCAAAAAACGCCCGAAAGATCCTTTGCTGGTTTCCAGGCTAGAAACTAGATCAGCAAGCGGTGAAGCTTGCTCTGCTACAAAACTGGGCTGGCTCAGGCATCTTGAGTGCTGGACTTGTCCTTGTTCTTGTCCGTCTCCTTGCCTGAGTTCTTCTTCTTGCCCTTTCCGCCTTTTCCTGGGTCGGCTTCGTCCTGGTCGCCACGGCCAAGTCCTTTGCTTCGCAGACTGTCCGTTGTCTTTGCCAGATCGCTCATTGTTTTCAGGTAACTGGTGACGCTTTGGAGATTCTGCGGATCCCCCCCAAACAACTTCTTCTCGAAGGGGTTCTCGCAGTGCGTCAGGAGCCAAGCCACTTCCCAGCTGCCACCATCCAGTGAGCACTGGTGAAGTGACTGCAGGGTCAACACCGCCTGCAATGCGGCCTGGTCCATCTTCTCCTTCAAGAGCAGCTCCAGGATGATGCTCACTAAGTAGTGGCATCTTTGCAGCGTTCGGTTCTTGCCCCAGAAGATCTTTTTGTTGTAGTCCACCACACGAAATGGACGATCCCGAGCTCCAAGCTCGTCCTCCATCTGCTTGATGTACCGCCTCACATAGCGGATCGGATCTTCCTGCATGCGCCGCCCGGACTGTTGATAGTCCCTGATGGCGCGAGAGTGGCCCTTCAAGGTCTTGTCCTTGCCGGTGCTTTCCTCGCTGTCGGAGCTGCTTGCACTCGAACTGCGGGGTGACCTTCTGCTTCGACTTGACCTCGACTTCTTTCGATCTTTCATAGTCTGTGCCAACTGCAGAGCTAACAAGCTTTGCAGAGCATCTCCTCCAGGGGACATCGCTTTGATCATCAGCTCGTCGGATATATCCTCGAGCGCCCCAGAGCCTTTGCCTTTCCTTCCCTTCTTCTCTATCAGTGCAAAACGCTTTGAACGTCTGTGGTGTCCTGGGCTCTTCTTCCTCTCTTTGCTTCCTTGACTGCCTCCAGCTGTACCATCTCCGAGCCATCTCTGGCGCAGAACATCTGCTAGGTCCATGGCCTCCTCTTCGGACTCTTCGCTGGTGCCCGAAGACGACTGCCTCTGACTCTTCTTGCGATGCTGCTTCCGCTGCGGACCTTTTTTCTTCTCCTCGGGATCCGAAGCAGTTGCATAGACTGGCTCTCCTTCTGAAAGCACTGTACGTTGAGCCTCTTCCAGAAGTTCGCGAACATTTGCTTCCAAGGCCTTGCAAGGCCCCGGCACCCCGCTCAAAAGTCGATTGAACGGGCATTCGACCAGACAAAAGATCCCCTCCTCGTTCTCCACGCTGGATAGCTTGGTGGCAGCTAGCTCCTCCCTGGCACATCGTACCAGGCACTGCAACCAATCCTGCTGCGAATCGATGACCAGAGCTTTATTTCACTTCGGATCACCGAAGTTGTCGCCAAGCTTCAGAAACCCTTTATGACCGGGTCTCAAGGTCATAGCAAAAACTCCAGCCGTAGATACGGAGAGCTAACTGCTCGTCCAGGTCAAATTGATGGGCTCGTGCTCGAAATGTGGCTTCGGCCTCGGCACGAGTTGAGCACCTCCTAAATGCGATGCCCCTGCACTCTCCACCGTGTAAGTGTAGAAGCCCTGAGTATGCTGTGCTCTCAAATCCCCAGTGTACTCCCGCCACTCTCCACCTGCCAATGCCCGGGATGTGCCAGACACAGTACCACCGGAGATCCCTATCTCCGATTGCTGCAGCTGGTTCCAAGCCCTCGGTACCAAAGTATGCTCCCCGAGGCAAATGTTGGTGCGGACGATCCGCACCCAAAGGCACCACCCAAAGAAGAGGCCTGGGTCCTGCCTCAGTGCTTGCTGAAGCTAGGCTGGCCTCAGACTCGGTGTCCGAGCCTTCGACAGGTGCCTCAGGAGCTGGCTCAAGCGCCAGCTGAGCAGGTGAACGGCGCGCACAGCACCGAGAGTGAGACCTGATCTGTGCTTGACCCATGGAACAGGCTGCGGGCCATTCAAAGATGAGTGAGGCATACATATGCATACTTTCATATCTACACCATGTGCAAATTCATCTCTGTCTGATTCTGTGTCTGTCTGTCTGTCTGTCTTGTCTGTCTTTCTGTCTGTCTGTCTGTCCGTCTGCCTGCCTGTCTGTCTGTCTACCTACCTACCTACCAACCTACCTATCTCTCTATCTCTCTCTCTCTCTCTTTTTATATCTTTCTATCTATATATCTGTTTATCAATCTAGATATCAATCTGCCTATCCATCCATCCCTCCATCCATCCATCCATCCATCCATCCATCAATACCCATTACCACTACCATCTACATAGAAAAGCATAGAAATATCCAAATATGCAAACTCATCCGTTTTGTGGGAAATCCCACACTTCCAAATCCACTCCCACGAAAAACACAAAGAAGCCTTGTAGGGGTCTATTCTTTGCTGGCAAACAACTGGTAGAAAAATCTGGAAGGACCAATACGTACCAAAAAATGCTCATCAGCTCGGAAACATGCCCATCGTGGTTTCAAAGAATTGCGCACTGCTGACGGAAAAAATTGATAGTCTTTGTGCACTGCTGAAGCCTACTCCACTGATTTAGGGCCCAAAAATAAGGTTGAGGCCATCGATCCCATGATTCTCTATGTTTTGGGAGGTCCTTTCGCTGACCACAAGTCCACAGTGTTCCACGTTCCACTAAGCGACAAAGGCCAGCGGAAAGGTGGGTGGGCTGGGAACTAACCCGCCAGTCTCGCCCACCAGGAGGTCAATCTGCAACTGGTCCTCCAGGCTATGCAAACTGGAATCACTGGTGGGCTGACAATGCTTGGGTGTGTTTGTGGGTCAAAAACTACCCACAATGCTTTTCAAATAGCTCAAAAACATGCTAGGAATCTTATGCTATTTAGTCTTCAATATATTCTATTCATTTCTATACTATCTGGTATTCAATCTCTACTTGATCCGCATCTGCTGGAAGATGGCTCCAGGGTGCTTTGAAAACTACACCAGCGCCTTGGCTTCGGCAGGATCCAACTGCACAAACTTCAACAGGTCCTGGCATTGGATTCCATCGGGATGTCATCTTGTGCCATGGGACTTAGGAAAACATGGGTGGGCCGGTTGTTGGTTCACAATCTCCAACTAACTGTGACACAAGATGACAAACAAGGCTAAAGAGGCTACACTCATGATCTTTTGGTCTGCCTAAAACAATTTTCCAGCAACCCCAGCATCCACAGCCGCTGCCGCGCGGTCCTCATTGCCTGGAGGGGGCTTTGCGGGTCCGACGCAGACACCAGACCAACCCAACTTCGTGATGAAGTCGGCTAGCGCTGGGGTCATCGCCTCCGTTCCCATATGAAGAAAGTCCTAAGCGCAGTGGCGAGGTCCACGGATGTTCAAAGCAAGTACTGTGAAACCATCCAAGTCCAGTTGACATTTTGAAATACATTTCTCATAATTTCACAAAAATCATTCAGCGGCAAGACAGAAAATCCTGACACTAGAATTCCCACATCATTTGTTATAAGGACCCCTTGTACAAATGCAGTCGAGCTTCACGGAACTTCGCTCACAATCGACAAACCTATGGATTTTCTTCAGTCAATTCAATTGCTCCTATTACATCAAGGTTGGGATGCCCAGCCCAATCGCCAGTCATGTCACCAAAATCAGGCGACAAGAAAGTAGGCGTAGCCCAGCGTGCATTTACACTATGGTCCAATTCAATTTGAGATAGCAAGATTGTAGTGTGATGTCAACCAATAAACTAATATAGTACACCAAAACAATGGGAAAATATAAAATATTCTATAGTCACATAATAGGCATTGTATTCAAATACAATGCTTTAAGATTGTGAACTACAACCAAGCGAAAACATGTATATCTCGTATTAATGCGCATTGTCTATCATTACTATACATTCCGTTGATTTCAGTACTGCAATGTACGTTACAGCGCTATACAGTGCAATACAAAAGAGCAAAGTACATGCACACTTTACGTAAATTACAGTCAAGTAAGTAAATACACTGCACAATTATAACCATTACCTGTGCTACATTCAAACAGACTTTTCATTACATTGCGTTACATTTTGCGTTACATTATATATTAATACAGCATTACATTCCGTTTCATTGCACTACAATGCAATGCATACATCGTAGATTTTGGATATTATCTGTAATGCATAAAATGCTACGTATTGCCTTGCAGGACTTAGTACGTCCATTACATATGTTTTCACATTTGCATAAGGTCGATAAATACATACATTGCATTGCATTAGGTTACATTGCATTACATTATATTACATTACGTTTCATTACATTACGTTGCATTACACTACACTACATGACATTACATCACACTACATTGCATTGCATTGCATTGCATTGGATTGCATTGCATTATGTTCTGTGACCTTACATTGAAATACAATGCATTACATTCCTTTGCATGGGATTACATGAAATGCATATAAACACATGCTTACACACAGACATGCAGCGTCAATATGCACACAAATTTACAGTACATAGGCAGATATCCAATAAAGATTCATCCCCACTTCCCATTGCACTCAAGGCAAATAACCCACCACTCGGCATCGTTTACGGCCAACCGTGATTGGCCGTGAATGCCAAGATTGACCATGATCATCGAGTGTGAACCATTCTTATCCGCCATTCCTCACTATAAACCCTTCTTTTGCACTAATTGACCTTCATAAACCTTCAGCATCCATCATTTTCACTTACCAACCATCAGCTACCCACCACCACTAAGCACCAGGTCTAAGCATCCCTTGCTACGCACGCCACGTCGCCACCAGGTCGCCACCAGGTCGCCCCCGTTCCTCCAAGGCACACAGCTCTGCTTCCGCTTCTTGGGCCGCTGCAGCAGGGGTCGCCAGCTGGGCTCCAGCTGGGCGAAGAGATTGCTGTGCACGGCCTGAGCTGTTTCTGACAAAACCAAACATTTGTTAGATTATAACTGGTTGATGAGGGGATTAGATATTATACTGTTGATAAGGTACTAGTTGATACTAGTTGATACTAGTAATAAGATACTGTTATTTGTTACTATACAGTACAACAAATATAGTAAGAAATCGTCTGTATTTGTTATACTATATAGCGTATAGAACATAAATATGTGAAACATAACCAAACATTCCTGTTGTAAGAGCATGTTTGGTTATGTCTCACAACATGCATAGATACATACATACATACACTATTCAAAATATTCAATTTCTGGTTTCATACACTATCATGTATGATTTGTGTGTTCATATACTTTATCATACATATATATATATATGTATATATATATATATGCATCTTTATTCATGTATGTTATGTATTAGTATACATGTATGTACATGTGTATACATGTATAGACAACTATTGAAGCTGTCAATGGTATTGAGATCTAGATATAATGGTGATAAATAGATGTATAGGAAATATATTATGCATATGATAGAAATTTATACATATATGATATAGATATACAATATATATATATATATATATGATATATATATATATATAAGTGATATATATGTATGATTGGATCTAATAATTGCAATGGTTGGATGATGGTCCAATGGTTGGATCGATGGCTGTGGCCATGACGACTTGATAAAGCTATGAATCTACGAGAACACAGCAGACACAGGCTACGTGGGCCAAGGAGACTGGTGATGAATCATCTTGACATAGGATTCCCCTTGGGATACTCAGTCGGATACTGAAACGATGCCCCAAACCCCAAATGGCCCCACAAAATCGTCGTTCTCAATAAACCATCAGCTTTGGGGTGGTACACTATTCCACGGCTCTGCATCCGAAAGCGTAGACCCCTGTGATTTTGCTGGGCATCCTCCAAGATCCGTGCGAACAAAGGCACCAAATCATCCTGGTGCACATGGAGCAACGGAATCTGCTGAAATCGCTGCCAGTTTTCCGCATCCATGCGCCTGGCGGGTCAGCCTAGACCTGCTCGACCTGCTCCCTTTTGTAGCAGGTGGTCCACATTGGGGTTTCTCAAAATAGGTTGGTTTATTGACCTAAAATGGCTGCTTCATCTTTTGTTCAGCCTAGACCTGCTCCCTAAAATTGGTTGGTTTATTGAGCTACGAATGGCTAATCAAGGATGATTTGGGGAATCCTCCATTTTGATAAACACCCATATCGATTCCATTCTATTCCAAGCAGAGGGTTGTAAAAGTAGCGATATTTTTAGAGTGAAACTAGTTGGGCTGATGATCCCAGAGCAATCAACAGCTTGTTTGGCCAACTTGCACCACTTGTTGCAAGGACCCATGAAGCGCGCAGTTTATCTGCATGACACCACAACCAGTGGGCAACCCAGCTCTTGGTCCCAAGGCTTGCCCGTTTCCTTAGCCTTGGATCTGCAACGCCCAGCCATTTCTGTTGACCAACAGGCCCCCGTCCAGCCTTGCCGCTTGAAGAATGGCTTCCATCATGGCGTTCACACCTGGACTCTTCTGGACCATGGCATCATAGGCGTCCTGACACACCCAGTGGCCGAACTTCTAAGTTGGACCAAGGTCGAGCTCTGCTAAAATGCTATCCCCAGCGCAAATCTCTCCCAGATCTTTGGAAGAAATCTCCCGGACTTCTCTTCATGCAGTGCCCAGCCCTTCACAATGAAGTGCCCTCAAGATGCAACAATCATCCCAGCATCTCCACCCCCGGGGCCTGGACCATGGAAGGTGCATCAAAGGCCACATCGGGCAGGCCCAAAGGTGTCCCAGACCCCTCGATGCGTTCAGTCACTCTCTGCCTGCCAACTTAGTCAAATGGGGCACCACTCCTTGAGCACATGAAACAGATTCGAACAGCAAGCATGGTGGTTTCTCAAAATAGGGTACCCCCAGTTATCATCCTTGATTGGCCATTTACAACAAGAAACCATCCATTGGGGGTGTCCCCTATTTTGAGAAACCCCATGTAAACTGTACCAATTTGGGGATGTGTAGATGTCACGTATACCAACGTATATCACAATATCATATCTCAAATGCTGTAACTTTCATCCTCATGCCAGTTGCCAGGTAGAATACACGTGTCGTCTCCACATTTGTGTTATCGCATGTCATGTAACGTCATACATCACGAAACAAACAAGCAGCAGGGCATACAGGATACATCATTGAACATAGCTTGTACTTGAGGAGGGGGAGGATCAGCAAAGGAAGCCAAATGGATTATGCATGCAAAAGACTGGAATAAATCCAGTGAACTACTCATGGGAAGTAAAATTACATAAAGCACCTCTTCAAAGCACAGGATAGGTGACCTGAAAATGGCATCGTGCCAGTCATGATCCTGATGGATGTTGACGCAAGAACCGTGATGAATAAAGTTGCAGTGACATTGATGATGCAGATGACGATGAGGATGATGATGATGATGATGATGACGACGACGACGACGACGACGTTGATGATGATGATGATGATGATGATGATGTTGGTGGTGGTGGTGGTGGTGACGACAGCAATGATGCCATCGATAATTGATACCGATGGTGATGATAGCGACACTGGGTGTAATCTGACCAACCATGGACACATGGAAGTTGATGACCTCAATGATGATGGTGACAAGCATACTGAAAGGGACGATGACAACAATAATGATGAAAACCATGATGAGAAGGAGGAGGAAAAGCAATATGATCATCATCATCATCATCATGATCATGATGGACAATAAACCCACTTACTGTGGATAAAAATCCGGAAACAGATGTTTCTGCCCATTGTTTGAGCAGCCCAATTCTGCCCAGAGATGAACGTGGGTGAGTTCAGCGCATGCCGGGTAACAACTTTGCCAAAAATCAATTATCGAATTAAAAATCAAAAGTCCCTGCACTTCAGAATTGAGAATCACAGGAAACTCCAGCAGCCAACACGGCCCTTCATGAACCCATAGACATGCGTCATACTTTGAATAAACGATGCACCAAGCACTACAGCATTTGCAACATTAACGTTTAGAGCGACTTACAGTGTATGACTATGAGTGTCAATGTAGAAACACTTATTGGACAGAGGAGTGCATGTACTTATGTTTTGATAAACATTGTCATCCAAATAGATATATTTAGCATCATTTAGCTATATATCTACCCATCCAAATAAATACATTTAGCTTCATTTAGCTATATATCTACCCATCCAAATAGATACATTTAGCAATCTACCTACCTGCACTATTCACTAATTCGCTTCCCACTTTGACAGCGGCTCCAAACGAAGGAACGAAATGATGAGTTTTTCCAAGGACAAGTTGACATTTGTCTCACACCCTACGATTGTACCGTGCTTGTCAACACATCTTGGGATGTCATTAACCATTGCTTTCCCTCTAGGTTGTTGGTTATTATCCCCCATTCTTGTTGGTTAATATTGACCCATAGCCACACCTTGGGATGTTTGGCTCCTAATTATGCAGAAAATCAATGGCCTGATCCGTCAGTCCACTGCATTGGTTTGATCACGCCATGAGCATCTCTGCAGCGGCCTTTCTTCCGAAGACCATTTCGATTCAAGACCCTCCTGGAACGGTGAGCTCTCGCCACCCCTTGAGCGGTTTCCAATGGTTTCCCGGTCATCTTTTTCTTGTGGGTCATGCTTTGCCAAGCAACACGACCACATCATGCGCGCTGAGTGCCTCAAGGGACGCCGTCCAACGATCGGTTTCGAATCAGAGACCCATCTCTGCAATCACTGGTATCCCTGTAACTACCGGTCATGAAAATTGTGGTGGTGTTCAAGGCTTCAAGCAGTTCACCATCAGTACATCCAGGAACTACCAGGTATGTAGCCATGCAGAGCCATGCAGGGCCATGACCACAAACTCCACCAGCTTCAGGGATCATTGAAGGTACATCCATGTGAAGGAAACAGAAAAAGATCCCGATGATGTGGCTTCTCCTAGAGCCATTTCCCAAGAAAAACGGGATCCCACTCCTGTGAACTGCCCAGTACACCAAGCCCCCACTAAGGCCCTGTGTTTCCTCTTGAAGTTCCGCATCTTCTTCATCAGGAGCCAACTTCTTTTCACTGCCCTGTTGACAATCACAGGGCAGAAGTGAAGCGGCTCCAGCAACATATCTTGACTTCAAAACACTATGCTCTATCCTTGCAAGATAGCGATCCCTTCAAATCATTTTAGAAGAACCAGTTGATGAACGTGGCAGCATGTCGAACCACAAAAACGCGTAGCAGACATCAATAGGTCGGGAACTACTAACCTTTGGTTTCCCAGATCATGCTTCTGTCCAACAACTCGTTGGGAAGATTGGGAACTGAATTGGGAATTCAGTCATTAAATCTGCCATTCAAAAAGTACAACTGATGGATGGTTAATAGTGGTTAAGAGTGATTAGTAGTGGTTGATATTGGTTGATAGTGATCAATGGTGGTGGCCCAATCCGTAGTGACACTGCTTTGGAGAAGACTCGAATGAGCTGAGCAAATTGAAGTCATCTGCTGACATGAAAGGAACCCGTGTTACATTGAGGGGACCCCGCAACTCGAAGTCTTCCTGCCCAAACGTTCACAACCACCATGTGCAATATATTTTGATGTACCTACAGTACCTATCTAACCATGTAAGCAAGGTGTAGACTGTTTACCCAAATATTTACATGTACGCATATGCACATTTATGCAGATACACGTGCATCATGCATCTGTATAGTGTATCATGTAAAATGAGATCTATATGTGCACGTTCTTCCTGATTGGCTGATATTCTTCTTCGAGCACTTTGCCGTTGCCTTTCCTCCTCTCAGAAAAGGGTGGCAATCCAAAGAGCCATTTCACGCGGGGGTCAAAAGTCACTTGTACACTTACAGAGTCATGAATATCGCAAAAAGCAAGAAAATAGACAACAAAGGAATTCTTCAAAGTAAACAGCCATGCCAAACATTCTGTTTTTCGACATTTGCAAGAAAAGTGAAATGTTGCTTGCTCCATGTGGTCACAGCAAATGTTTAAAAAAACACCATTCATTACAGTAAGATTTGGGAAACTTCAACAAGCCAACAACTCAGGGATACAGGGAGAATCATGAGAGAGACCGGCGGCACAATGGTCTTCATTTTCAACAGCTGTTGATATTTTTTCAGGATCCACATGGTGGTTTCTAAAGTCATAGGGGACCCAAAAAATGGTTGGTTTATTACTTTCAATTGATTCAAATTGGATGATGTGGAGGTACCCCTGTGACTTGAAAGACAACCAATAGCCTAGACCACTTCCAGCCACAGGATCGACAGTGCCCGAGACCTGGCCTTGGCCTTCCCCATGGCTCTTAAGGCAATGATGCGCCCTGTCCTGCGTCATGACGTGTGCCCCCACCCCGGGGGAAGATCCCGAGAAAATTCCGTCCTGCGACTGGCCATTGTGTGCCCCCACTGTTGGAAGAAACGGTTTCCCAACAAAGTCTTTAATAATCGATACCAAATGGTTGAGAAAAGAGAAAGTTTCATCTCCAACCAACTCTGCAGGACTGGCTTTGCCAAAAGAAGTGTGCTGAGCAACCGCCGATTTCTTTGCAGCAGGGTTCCCCCAAACATTTTGGATCTGTACCATATTGCGTGCCATAGATTTGAGACAAGCGGAAAACAACTGGGTCAAATTCAGCACAAACACGCATCAAAATATAACAACCAATAAAAATGAAAAAAAGAAAATAGAAGAGAGAGGAAATCAGAGAGGGATGCGAAACACACGCGGGAAACAAGCAGGAGCAAGGTCGGAGCCAAACAGTGCATAGCCGACAGCAGAGAACTGCCAACCAAATGGGAGTTGACCGGGAGACCGGCAGAATGGATGGACGGATCGATCGATCGATAGATAGATAAATCTACTTAAAAATGCATCTAAATTGGGAATCAATAAAACATAAATGCATGAGTGTATTATTCTTATTATTGTTATTGTTATATATATATATATCTAAATGTCAAAATAGTCATGTGGTACCAATCTCCCTCCTCAAAGCGCCCGAAACCGTCCTGGGACATCATTGCAAAAAGTGACCACAGATCATGTCATTTCAAGACTCCAATTGACATTTTCAGTTGACAAACTCTCTGATGAAAGGGATCAAATACATTTGTGTCATGATTAGCTGCACCTCAAACCATTCATTTGACTGAACCAAGTGCCACTCCATATAGGGGTCCAATTCTTTTGTCTGAGTTGCTTCCCCCATGGCTTGAGCCTCTAAGGCTTGCCCCGGTTCTGACTGCGATGAAACGATCTTGGCCAGAAATTTTGCAAGTTTCATTGTTGTGAAAGCAGTGATAGCCAGGATACAGTGCCGCATACATGTCACCCAAGCACGGCTTACCTTGTCACCTCAGCAAAGAATTTGCCACATTTTTGGCCCAAAAGGATGTCCAGTGAATACTTATTTGCCACGTCAGCAAAATCGGCAAAAAATGGATTGAACACATTGCCTTCATGAAACATTGTTTCTGGCGTCAATGATCAGAAAAATGAACGCAACCAAAAAAACATTCGACACCTCGACGCACAAAAGACTCAATCGGTAAAACATGCTTTTTTGTGGAAATTTGGTTTAAAGATGCAGTGCCACATTGGCGGCAACCAGCAGTCAGCAAACATCTCGACTCGACACAATCTAGGAGTATCTATGCAAATGTCTGTTCCGAAATGTTGGTGGAATTTGTTTCCTTCATGTGCGCTCAAAGTGCTTAGGGCGGGGGAATCTCTTGTGCAAAAGCGGAACCAGACAAAACAACGGACAAACGAAGCACCAAACGAACCAAAATACAAGAACTTAAGATATACCTACATCATTCGTCAGCTGCATGTTCCTGCAGTCCAACGTTGCGAAAAAATTACTGAGTCACTCTAAATTGGACATCCATTTTTTTGCAGTGGAACAATGCCCGTGGGGCGTGATCTTCACAGTGAGTTCCATGAGGAGATTACATGTCCAAAAACACATGTTCAAATTGTTGACTAAACATTTCACGAGATTCGCACATTTGAAACCATCGACATTTTTTTGCAGCACATACTATGTAGTACCTTTGTCCTAGTTGCACCCATCATGCAATTCCAAAAAACATCAGCATCACCTGGAAGGTGATAAGAATTAAATCGTAAAACGCATTTTTTTTGACAAAAACCGGACAAACATGTTTCATGCAAAATTTTGGATTTTCTGCGTGTTCAAGGTTGGACGTTGGACGTTACATGGCAGAGGTTGAATCTTGCCTTTTATGCCTTTGGCGTATGTTGATACATTTGACCAAATGGAATGCGTCTGAGAGACAAACACAATGTAGAACACTCCATCCCCAGACCACAAGAATTGTCTCGAAAAAAATCCCCAACCCACTGCCTGCTATTTTTGGAATATCAACCAAAATTGAAAAATTATTTTTTGGCGAGAACGCTTTGAAGCCGACTGAGCTTCCACAGAACATGAATATGAACCGAAAGCATCCAACCAAGAATGAAAAACAAAAATAAAAAATCAGACCAAAAACAAAATGCGACAAATTCGTGGTTCTTCACTCAGCCATCAACGTGCAGTGGTTGCACATGTTCACGTTTTGAACTTGGGCATCGAGTTGCTTTCAGGGATAAATTGAAAAAGAATGGCAAAGGCTTGCTGAGGGTCGATCATCTTTCAATAAAGGACAATGATTCACCTGCTCGATTTTGTTCAAACAACTGCAAAAAGCGAAATTGTGTTAAAAATTTTCCAAACAAACAAAGAACCACATTGGAAACATACATGCAAAAGCAAAAAACATTTTTTGTTGCTTCTCGGTGCGCTCCCTTATAAAAGCAAGAAGCACGCCAAAAGCGCGCAGCAAACCAAAAGCATGTGACAGTATAAAAACACCATTCAAACGATGAACACTGTTTCCTTGCACAAGGCGCCTAGTGCATTTTGCTCTCTAATACGCTCAATAAATACTCGATTCAGATCGCTGGAAAATTTGAAAAACAAAACTGCACCGAGTTACCAAAAATCAAAGTAAAGACCAAATGCAAAGGAAACCAAATAAAGCTACCCCCAAAACAAACACACTTCGCCATATCCCATGTGCTGAATAAAAATGATTTGGTTTTTTGCTTGTTTTGGACTCTTTATTGTGTGGTTGTTGTTGTTGTTGTTGTTGTTGTTGTTGTTGTTGTTGTTGTTGTTGTTGTTGTTG
>VSDK01024584.1:0-35391 GCA_009767595.1 Symbiodinium kawagutii
AAACATGGTTTCTTGCCTTTGAGGTGCACCATGGATGGCGCAGGTATGATATATGTAAATCAATCAATTTATAGATAGATCATATACTACAACCACCAATCAAAAATTACAATTTCCAGACTGGTGTTGCTAACTGCCGAGGCAGTTAGCACCTCGATCGCGGCGAGGAACTGCACATCCAGCTTGCTGAAGATGGGCAGTGCATTCACGGACATAAAGATCAAACCAGCTGAAGCGAGGATCATGAACAAAGAATCTCCTGAGAGTCAAGGCTAGTGGTCAAGGGTATAGTCAAGGCACGTGACGAAGGTCAATAACAGGTTGCTTATCGGTACAAAATAAAGATGCTTGGTGGTTGAACCACCCTTATGAAGATATGTTTGTCCACCAACCATGTGCTAGTAAGTACTAGGGAAAATAAGAATTTAAAACCACCAACCAGCAAGGATCGTGGTCAAGGGTACGGGCAAAATACGTGATGGAGGTCAATGATAGATTAGATTGCTTATCGATACAAAGTAAAGACCTGTGCACTCTGCAACAGTGAGTCCACAATTTCAAACAGAATAAGCTTGCTAAGTCATACATTTTTGATGGCCAGTTTAAACCAACAATCCGTGGTCAATAGAGTTTCTCAGTGCATCTGAAAAATAGATGATGTAGGAGGATCCATGGTAACTATCAACCAAGCATTACAAAACAGCACTGACTATTAGCTTGACCCTGTTTCATCACGTTTAATAAGTATGGTTATTGGCCGAGCCCGTTACCAACCAATAAAAACTAGAAGCTAAACCAGCTGCCCTTTCAGCACTGCACGGAGAAATCAGGACGAGATGGGGGCTAGGCAATGTCTGCAAAAGATAGTGGTTGGTGGTCGTCGCATCAGTCCTGTGAAAATTGGTGGCTTCCCAAGTATGGATAGGTTCTTTTGTCTTGGCTACTGCGTCTCGATACTTCGGAGACAAAACCCTCCTCTATATATATATATATTGCATATATTGAATATATATATATATATAAAATACATATTGCATATATTATATACATATATATATATATATGTGGAAATCCGCGACTCAAAATGGTTTAAGTACAAAAAAAGAGGTGATGTTCAGCGTTCAAGTTCTATAGCTTACACAGAGTACGTCATGTGTTTACGTAAAGATATAATATATACATACATATATATATATATATACAAATATTTGTACATATTTGCATGTATATATATGTATAGATATACATATATTTCTGTATATGATATGTTTCAAAGTTATGTGAACAAATATGTATAGTATATAAGAAAATATATAGATGATTTACACATCACTGTTGCAAGCAGCAGCTTCATGGAACATCTGAAATGTAACATGGCTACGGCGTGCTACCGCTGTAGTGGCTTGGGCCCCCAATCCAATCCGCCCAACGACTACATTCCCTTGATGCTTCAGGTTACTATCTGCAATATGGGTGCTTTCTCAAAATAGGGGACCCGCCAAATCATCCAATATGAACCATTTATGATATATGAACCATTCATGATAAATGAACCATTTGTAATAAACCAACCATGTAGGGGTACCCCCATTTTTAAAAACCACCATATGAATCCTTACAAATATACGATGATTCATCCATATTTACCATCAATAGGCATCAATAACCATCATGCAGCATCAATACAGTAACCGTTCTTACTTGCAACTTACCATTACTAAGCATTGTGTGGTAAGCATGGCTTCCACATTAACCATCGTTAACCCAAACAAAAACCTGTCCCGAACTCCGCCTTCGACCAAGGTACGATGACTTTTGTCCATGCGAGTGGCAAAGACGCAGAAACCACAGAAAGCCACCAGCATGAAGCACAGAGCGATGCTCATCGAAACCACATCGAACGGCTCCTCGTTATGCTGCGATGCTCGTGATAGTGGCTCTTAAAGCCTGCGTTCGTTCAGGTTTGGGTAACTACGATGCTAATCTTAGACATGGCAATCATGTCACCGTTGACACGATTCCATCTGTGAGGTTGGCTAACACAAGGTGTAGCTGTTGGCTCCTTTACCTAACTTTGTTGGGTGATTTCTACCGGAAATAGAGGGAAGCCAACTGGTCAATTCTGATAGCCCACCTTGTATCAGCAGTTGTTGAATGATATGATGGCTTCATAAAATAGGGCTACCCCCTAGTTATCATCCAATATGAATCATTCATAGAGCAACAAACCATCCATAGGCGTCCCAAAACGGCTTGAGAACCTCCTAACCAGCAATTCGACTGAAGAGCAGTTGGATCTGTCATAACTAGGCTGGTGAAGCTTCACCAGGGTGGCTGGCTGGCATGGTGATCGGGTCAGAGCCACATGGGATTCAGCAGGTGAGTTGACAGTTTAAGTTTAACATCTAATTGGATATGGCAATAGATAGACTTGATTAATAGTGATATGTTAATAAGATTGCTCAAATACAAGAATTTGAGTTTGTGGCCGGTGTTGAGACATGGTAAAGATACAATCGGCCTAAGCTCAACCAGCAATTCCAATGCCGAAGTCACAAACATGGACATAGATCTAACCATCCAACTGTCATCCGAAACCGACCATGTTGAACTGCTGAACCTTCAATAGCGGCTCAATACGGATGTGTTTCTTCCATTCCCAAAATGAAAAAGTTCTTCCCTCTGGGTTGGCTGAAAGCTTAGCCAAGAGTCTGAGCAGCTCTCGCAACCTTTGTTGCCGCTGAAATATCCGGGCGCACACTGAGTACATGCAATCCTGGGCAAAAGGAGGTCCCAAAAGGACCGAGAAAAACAATGCTCTCTGCAAAAAAACATAATTGTTCCTTTTTCCGCACATATAGATGTACATAGAAGTGCATGCGTGTCTTCGACATAAAAACATGTACATTTGTACACATGTGCATATGTATGTGATACAAATAGATAGATGCCCCCCCCCAGCTGGTCATCCGGGAACTGTGTTTCTGGCACACGGTGACTCATCATGGTTGATAAACTGCTTGATGTTGCTTAACTGTGGCTGATCATGGTGGTAGACCATGGTGGTTGGTCATGGTGATTGATAGGCTAGTTTAGGATGGTCAATGGTGGTATAACAAATGGCTGTTAACGAAATGGTCGACAGACTGGTTGATGATGGTAGATGTTTGATTATAAAAGCTTTTTGGTGCTTAATTGTCCCGTCCTAAAAGCCCAAGACACCCCCCCCGCCCAGCGCCCAACAATAATTGTGTGATGTACTGGGATAGCCAGTATATGCCTGATACAATGTGCAACCCCTTCGCATAGCATATAACATACACTCATTATGTATATATATATATATATTAAAAGCACTATATTTATTCAACATATTCATTTGTATATATGCATATCAAAGTAAATACTAATTGAATACACAAAAGTGGAAAATTCATGATTAAAATCCTGGGAGCATTTCCAGTTGAGTTTGGCCAAAAACGGTATACCCCCAAGTCACTGGTGGTTTTCCTGTGACTAAACGGTTATGAACTTGGATGGTTAGCAGGTACCACCATTGCGACAAGGTCAACCTCAATCTCCAGTGACCACTGGGTGCCACTCAAGTCGCTCATCCTTGGATGACATCGCCAAGCCCGAAACGGGGTCCCTATCTTCACCATTGCTTACAGGTTTCATCCCCAAAGTTGGACGGGCCCAGAGAATGATTAGTGTTGCTTAGTATGCTTTTGGCCATTTTACAGTATCAAGTTCTATCAACACTGATGATCAATGTTGTTTAGTATACTGTTCAGGTTTCATAAAATGCAATAAGCCAACTATCACTCAGAATACTGTAATGACTAGCAAAACAATCCATAGTTGGTTCATTTCAACTTCATGATTCATCCAATAAAACAAGCAATTTGATTTCTCCACACCTATACCAATCTTTTACTTGAGGAATTCCCAATTTCGCCCCAAAATCCCATGACATGTGACATGTGACATGCCTTGACCAGCACCTCCCACGGTT
The DNA here is from genome assembly GCA_009767595.1 of Symbiodinium kawagutii. Lineage (NCBI taxonomy): Eukaryota > Dinophyceae > Suessiales > Symbiodiniaceae > Symbiodinium > Symbiodinium kawagutii. Next base: position 4,016 of record VSDK01024584.1, read on the forward strand.
TCATCCCAAGGACCCCATGGAATTCGCCGGGCACTCGCCCAGCGGAAGATTTCCAGGGCAGCGCCAGTTGTCACTGCATGAGATGACGTAGTCAGGCTGCGCACCCACGTACTCCGGCGCACTGGACGAGAAGCCACGCGACTGCAGGGGGGCCTGGCTGCAGCTTGCTGAAGGGGAAAGTGCGGCAAGCTACTTTGGGGAAGCCAAACAAGTTATCATACAATATCGATTAAGCAGCATGTAATAAATCGGGAACCTCCTACTTGGTAGTTATCGTCCAATATCAATGAATTTAAGAAATCACCCCCTACTTGGTGGCTATCATACAGTTTATTAAGCAATCAATCAACGATTGTTTGGGGTACTCTATGTTGAGAAACCCTCACTGATTGGTTCAACTGATCAGCCTGAATTTTGCGATCAATTCCTGAACCGGTGCTTTTTCATTCAAAATCTGCGAAGTAAAAGTACCTATAATTTGGCTGATCAGTCCGCAATCTACCGTCGGCGTACAGCTTGACAGTGGGTTTGGAGCCATTTCTTCAGGATTGAAAAGCTTATCTTGCAGAAAGACCTGTATTTCCATAGTATCCAATTCTTGCAACAACAGGTGGCTGACTTCCTCATGCTTCCTCCAGACCACTGTTCTAGCTTGGTGCTCGATTCATGCTCAACTCCCAGCAGGCGTTGAACGTACTGGAACGTAAAAATACAATATATATATATTTATATTTATATATATATATATATATATGTATGTATGTTGCATGGTAGTATGTATCTAGGGATTTTGATCAAATAAATAAATACATAGATAAAAGAAAATAAATGATTTAATGGAGATGTTCCTTTACATGCACATATATGAGTAAATGTATATACATTTTACAAATATAAACCTATATATCTACATATCTTTATATGGGTAGCCATATGGGTGTTTCTCAAAGTAGGGGACCCCCAAATCATCCATTTATTGGTCATTTATAACAGAAAACCATCCATTTTTGGGCTTCCCTATTTTGAGAAAGCACCATTTAGATAAATATACATCCCCTATAATTGTCACTTATCATCCCCTATCATTAACCATTAACCAGCTAGTTAATCATTGGTTGGTTGGTTAACTGCTTCATAGCCATATAGCATCATATAGTTGGTATATATCCACTATTATTCTTGATGCTTATCCCCTATTATGAACCATTATCCATTATTGTTGGTTAATATTGACCCATAGCCATATATAGCTGGTACATCCCCTACTATTGTTGGCTATTATCCCCTATTATTAACCATTCACCAGCTAATTAACCATTGTGCAAGCTGGTATAGCTGGTATATATCCCCTATAAATATGCATGTGTTCCAAACATATGTCATTCTTGTGCACTCTCCCAGCTGCCTGGTGCATTCCTTCGTGGCTGAATCCACCTACGCGGGAACACCGGGGACAGCCTGGGATTCCCTTGCGACCCCGTTGTCTCAATGGGTTTTATATCGTAACAACCATGCTGTAACTAAGGAAATTCATCTGCAACCGTGTTAGTCATCTTCATTTGAATGGGTTTTATCATGACAACCCTGGTTCAATTCAAAGGTTCAATCTACCCAAAAGGAACAAATATTGTTTCTGGTTGGTGGTTTCAACCCTTGTGAAACATATTCTAGTCAACCAACCAACCCTTGATTTATAGTGGGGAAAAAATGTTCCAAACCACCAAGCAGGTTTTCATGGTGGTGAAATCACCACTGGGACACCACCAACAAACTGCTCACAGCAACGCCACGCTTCAGGCTAGCTGTTCACCTCAAACAACTGGCTGCTCGACGCGAGCGTTGCTGGAAAGGTACTAGTGATCCCTATGATTCCAGTTACTGTTGTAGTAGGTAACCAACCCCCCAAACAACCATGGCAAAAACCCAATGGTTACCTAAGATGTTACCTACTATGTAAGCAATTCCATGGTAGAAACCAAATTGGTTACCTACTATGTAGGCAATTGGAAGGGTACGGGGATTACAAACAACAAACATATGCGATTTGATGTGATGTGTGAGTAATCATATGGATGCTGACGATGAGGATGCCAAAGAAGTACTCATGATGCTAGTTGAAAATCATGATACGCATTGAATGGCCAACAAATTGCAGTGACCACGCGGGCCAGTGGCACCAATAGAAAGTAGCCACTGTGGCTCGATGAGACTGATGATAGCTACAATGTGGGTCCCTAACCAAATATAGCTTGGATTACGACTAAGTTATCCCTGATGCCACCACTAGGGGGCTATAACCCAATGCTGCTGAGGGCCCCCTTGTATAGGCGATGCACCCAGTAACAACCCATCACTATACTGACCATCTGGTTAGCCACCAGATGAATGATCTGTATCCATGGACATACATGCATATCGAATTGCAACAGTCTAGAAACAGTTTGCAGAAACGGACATGTATGCAGGTACGTCGAACAAATGCAATGATGATCGCTGTATATTCCTCCAAATAGTGTTCACTGTGTGGCTGAACACACCGTGTACAAATCCAACAAAAAGCAGCACATATTTTTCACAAAACAGCATTTTACCTGTGAAGAACGGACACTAATTGATCTCCATGTTACACTTAACAGCTGCCTAGCTAATCCGACCAAGCTAAGCCAACTTATCCTGCCTATTTCAGACCCATTACTTTCCTCAACTTGCCAAAACTTGCCAAACATACAACTCACCATGCAACCGATTCGCAACCAATTCACAATGGCAATTCAGGAATTCACCGGTTCAAGACACCAAGCTGCCGAAGTCAAATACCAATCCATCCGACCACCCAGCATACATAGCAGTGGGTCAAAACCCCGTACCCCTGGTTCCCTTAGTTTTCCATATTATTACTGGCTATTATCCCCTATCATTGGTTGGTTATTATTGACCCATGGCCACATAGCATCCCACCCGCCGCACTCATCTTTGATGCCCACCTGGACATAGCAAGCCCTCATGGCACTCTTTGCAATAGGCCAATGGGCTCCCGGCGGTCGGTCGATGCCAGTAGCGGCCCGGGGGGCAAATGCAGTCCTGACGGAGATGGAAACTGATTGGAAGTGAAAATTGAGTTCCCATTTTTGCGTTCCTGCAACACTAGAGTTTCATCTAAGACTTACATCTAGCAACGCTTTTGAACTAGATGATCTTGCATCGCATGATTGTAACAAATCATGGCCAACATTCAGTATTCTTAGATATTCTTAGTGACCCAATGAACATCAAGAATTGAGCGAGGACTAAAGTTAGAACCATCAGTTTCTGCAGCGGGCTATAACCATCATGCGATTATTACTAACCAGCTACTTGGCTGGATCACTATTCAAAAAACCAGTTCAGGCTCGCACAATGATGCCAAGGACCAGACCCCGTGGAAGTTCAAAACATGGAACAAACATGAACAAACCAATGGTTCCAGATCTCACCAGGCTGTGAAAACAAGCTGAAGTGCCAAACTCGCAGCTTGAGCCGCGCATTTTGCACGAAACTCATCACGAAAAGACCCATGTTCACCATACAAACTCGTTTTGCCACGTAGGGTGTTTGGAACCCAAAATCCCAGACACTCTCGTTGCAATCCTCTCCCTGATCTTCCTTTCTTGATCTTTTGGCTTTGCTGCATCCCCCGGACCAATCGTCAGATCACCACCGTCACCACCACCACCACCACCAGCATCATCATCGTCATCGTCATCGTCATCGTCATCATCATCATCATCATCATCATCATCATCATCATCATCATCATCATCATCATCATCATCATCATCATCATCATCATCATCATCATCATCAGCAGCATCAGCATCATCATCATCATCATCATCATCATCATCATCATCATCATCATCATCATCTTCCCCCCACTCACCATCATGATGCTGATTATGAAACATTAACTAGAAACCATGACAGAAAGCATCATTGAACCATCAACCAGTATAGAAACCACTAACAACATTTAACAATTATAGAAAGCATATGATATATTTGCCATTGTAATAGAAGCCATTGTTTGACCATAACCAAAACCATCATCACCTCCCAGCATCTGTCCTCGCTTTTCTTGGAGTTCGGATACAACGTGGTGCCTCCCGGTAACACCAACTCGCAAGCCGAACAGCCGCCGCTTGAAGCGTAGTAGCCGACGTCGCCTTGCACCAATTGCGTACATAACACAACATGTCTGCAACTAACCATATTTTACTTTAAAAAAAACAACAAAGCCCGTCAGTTTGCTTGACAAATCTTAATATGACAGTCTATATATTACATGGATTCACTCTTCAATGCAATACACATGATCCGCCAATCAGCAGATTAAAGACAAGTGTGAAAAAAAGAAAACAAACAAACAAACAAACAAACAAACAAACAAACAAAGGAATCATTGGTCTATTAAGGCACTACAAAAGTGAAGCCACTACTGACAAGTACTTTTCTCAAGGCATTGATTAGAAGCCAGTAGCCCTCATCAATGGCCACTAAACATCGTCAATGTTCCATCTTTGCGTTTATCTACCACATGTCTCAGTGTCTGCCTGACTTTCTATCAAAACGGCTTTGAGAACCTCAGACCACTGGCAACATAGGAACCCAGGTTTTTTCCCAACATGTTTGATTCAACCATTTCTAGGATAAAAGCTATGAATGAATGAAACACAATCTGATTTCCACTAAGCGCGGCCAGGTGTGCGAATCAATACCTCGCCTCTTATGCAAAACGCTGGGGTTTACTTGAAGAACCAATCTCACCAAAGGATGCATCCAAAAACAAGAACTTCCAGAACAGCTGTGCGGTCCGTGATCCTTCTGACCCCGTGATGTAGCATTGGACCGGTACTGCTTCTCGAAAACGTTAAACTCGTCGACCAAATATCGAAATGGCCACGGTGGTACCGAGGTCGGACAGCCCAACCAGAAGGCTTTTGCCAGCGTTTTGCAAATGTATGAGTTCACGTTCCCCTGTATTGAACCCAACCAATCAACTTGCTGATTATATAACGGAGTTTAGCACACAAAGACACTGACCTGACATGCGTTGATCCTATCCCGAAAAAAAAAAAAAAAAAAAAAAAAATTGGATGTATATGTATATCACATGATGCACGTAAACTAGCTACACTTTCAGCAAAGAATCCCATGGATCCCCTTCCCCTCTTCCCTATCATTCACCACCCGTGGATTCCCAGGTCCGGCCACCCCCTTCACTGCGAGTCACAAACGCACGAGGCCGAGCCCACTTCGGGCTGTGAGGACCCAGCGCCGCAGGGCTTGCAAGCATCCAAGCCGCGCACGTCTGCGAAGCTGTGCGCTTCACAGGGCTCACAGGAGCTGCTGTTGAGAGATCGGGAGCCTGGCTGTGATGCTTGGTGGGTTAGTCAGGTGGGTGAGTCATGGTGGGCAATGGCGGTTAGTCATGGTGGCTAACCATGGTGGTTAGTCTTGGCCATTAGTCACCGTTGTTAGTCGTGGTGTTTAGTCATGGTGATTAATGGGGGTTAGTCATGGTGGTTAGTCGTGGTGGTTAATGGTGGATAGTAGTGGTTGTCAATAAGCTCGTCTACAAGCTGGATTCATTTCTACTGCAACAAGCTTACTGATCTATACATTGGATTATAGCAAGCTCTATGTTTACCATTACAAACCAGCAGCTGGATTATGATTTAATTATATAATTTGCTTTATGATGGTGAATTTGCGCTTGTTAGTTGTCAACCAGCTGCTGGTTTATCAGGTGGCAACTATGCTGAATAGACCAATCATGTAAGATGGTGGGCTGACAATAAATATATGAATGAATATGTATGGTACGGAACACATATATAGAAATTCATTATGATTAGTTGGACCCCCCCAAGCGTATCGTAATGATTTGTGGGCTAACAAATCTATATAGTAATTCATTATCAATCATTGATCCTTATTTTCAGTATCATGATTCGCACTGATGAATTGGAAAACCAGAAGACCAACAACTGCAGCAGCATCAAAATTCATTGCTTTAGTGATAAACAAATGTTTTTTGCCCTAAAATAAGGGGAAGCCCAAATCATCCAATATTAATCATTCATAGTCATAAAACAACCGTTTTTGGGATTCCCTATTTTGAGACCACCAAATAGACCAGCTCCGGTGCTTGGAAGGGGCTACTCCTTTGCAGTTTCCACTTTCCCCACGCCGAAAAAGAACCAAAACAAACGGCTGGCTGGGATCACAAGCCTGGAAACTTGAATTTGGTGGGAGAGTTGTGTGAAAAGTATCAACGGCTTTCCCATACAGGGCACATCCATTTTTTTTTGTGCCGGGATGCGTGAGAAAAAATGCAGTTGAAGTTCGATGCTTAAAAATCAGATAGAGCCAACCTGCATCAGGGGATATAACAACAGTGGTCATAAACGATAAAGCAATAACCATTTGAACCAGCAACGATGACCTACAGCCACAAGTCAACAAATACAAGCCTAATCCTCAAACCATGAACCGTAGCAAGCACCATTCATTAACTATTTCACAGTCAATCCTCACCAACAATCGTCATCCATCCTATTGGTGCCTGAAACATTGCCATTGCATCCAAGAATCTGCCTAAGGCGCATTGATTGCAAACGCCACCATCCGAATCACCGTTCTGAAATCTCCCAGCAGGGCACCAGGGACATTCCTAGGCGATGCTGCAAGCGACGTCAGCGGGATGGTACTGTGAAAAGATGGCCGCCCCTTTCATGGTTGGCTTTCAATATGTGTTCATATATGGGGTTTTGCCTAAGCCAGATTTGAAATGGCCACTTTACTTCAATCTGTTGATAAGCATTTTAGGCAAAATGCCTTTTGTAGTTGGTATAGCTACATGTATATGATTAACAACAGAACAACTGGTATCACAAGCTGCTGCTCTGTTGAAAACAGTACCTGAAGACTCAAACGGTCAAGTGATGCCATAGGTCCGAGCTTTTCATTGGCGGATTCCCACGCTGTCAGGGTGTTCGCAGGGAACCTCCAACCTAGCAGGATGAGCTGCGATGGTTACTCACTGGTTTACTCCCAATCTCCTGAAATGCCCCACCATCACCGATCCAAAGACTTGATTTATTGTCTCTTGGCAGCTCTCCACAAGCTTCCAAATCCGGGTTCCAGCCCAGACTCCACAAGACCTGTCTGCCCAGGTAAACTGCCACGACCACGTGGACACTGCTCACACTGTGAGACTTCCAGTGGTGCAGTGGAGCTGGAGCGGAAAGTCCCTTCCTGGAGCGGCAGCCGGATCTCCAAGGCTGCGAGAAGAATCTACAACCTGACCCTGGTACCAAGGATGCATCAGCCAAATAAAGGTTTGAACATGCTTTAACCCGTCTTCACCATAATTCCTAACTATGGGTCCCCAGAATTATAGAAAGGTTTTGGGCATGGCTGTTGATACCTCCAGGAGTATTAATGGAAGCCCTTACCATCACTACAACACACTGTGAGACCCTAAAATGAATGCCTGACTTAACCAAATTTTCCCAACAGCTATGGGGGGAGATCAAATGCTGGCTCCAAAATTCCGTGTGATCCAACGGTACAACTCAAATTACATATTGTGCTGCCCGCTAGTGCCCCCATGTTGCTTACAACAAAAACAAGGTCCAGTGAGTTCAGTACTTTTTATATTGGATAATAAGCAAAAGTAAGGCAAGAAAAAGGCACACAGCATAATTCATAGGGATCTAAAAATATCTAAGCATTCCGCGCAAGTATATGTGACTGTGTCTATTACAATCTATACTTGTTGGTTAAGAGCCTGCAATAACAGCTGGAAACGGGTTCCGACCAGTACCAACACGGTGGGTATGCTATTACCACAATGGCCCTTTAGCAACATGAGTTGACTATTCCACAATTTCAAATATCAACATTAAGTGGAATCAATAGTTGACTTTCCCATACATCCCACATTCAATGATGTTGATAGGTGCTCAAAGTTATCAACATCAAAGTCTTGTGGTTCCTTTGCTGATATAGGTGTTTCTCAGGGGACCCCAAAATGGTTGGCGCATGATCATAAATGGTCTATGTAAAGGATGATAATTGGGGGTACCAGTAACCACTATTGGTTACTATCCCCTATTCTGAACCACTATTAACCGATACTATGAACTACTTTTAACCATTATCAACCACTATTAACGACCATTTAACCACCATAACTGGCTCATTTGGGGGACCTGTTTCCTTGGGCCACCCATGGCTGGGCCCACCCCCGGGGGCACCGCGCCTTGCAGAGCTTGCACTCCATGGCCGCGCCGTTCGCCGCCGCAGCGTAGCTGCCAGGTGGACAGCCCAGGCGAACGTCCCAGCTGGGGCTCTGCCAACGCAACCGGTCCACCACTAACCTCGGCTCAGTGCGCGGGATCCAAAAATGCGCACGGTTTACATGGCTACGGGTCAAGCAGTTAACCAACCAACCAATGATTAACTAGCTGGTTAATGCTTCATAGTAGGGGATGATAACTAGCAACTATAGAGGATATATACCAGCTATATATGGCAATGGGTCAATATTAACCAATCAATAACTAGGGATATGAACCAACAATAACAAGGAAAACAGCCTGGTTAATGAAAGGGGAACCAGGGGTACAGGGTTTTGACCCACAGCCCTATAAGCTGGGTGATTCACCACCTATGAATGGTTGGTTTGGATGATTAATACTAGTAAACCCAAAGTAGTATCAGCTGATGATGATAACGATCAAACTGCATGATAAACAATCATTATTAACAAACTGTTTCTGGTTTACTAATATTAAGCGACCAAATGGTCATCGTTAATTTTTCTGGATGATAACTGGGGGGTCCCCTATTTGGAGAAACACCCAATGCGTCATGTTGGATGAGTTGGAAATACCCCTATTTGGAGAACTCCACCTTCTCAATTCTTATGGTGTCTGTTGGTTTTAGGCTCACTAAGGATGAAGAGGGAAAATGCAGGCTTAGAACACTGAAATATCAAGGGCCCCAGAAACACCTACTACCTCTTCTGCACACGGTAACACAACTCAATCAATCAATCAATCAATCAATCAATCAATCAATCAATCAATCAATCAATCAATGGATTAGTCCAGAGCCATGGTGCACCCCCCTTGGTTGGTTTCTTTCGCTATTGATCAGCTACCAATGGACACACCCGACGGAATTCAATTGATTCGCACCCACTCTTGGGGGAGAGCCATCCACAACTTGACATCCAAGAGCGATAACCGCCAGTTGGACGAGTCGATGAGTGTTCCGCCTATGATCCACCAGAACCTCTGGCTAAAGTAACAATGTTTCTTCCGCCTTCTTTCAGCCAGCACTAAGAGCAAGCGGTGAAACCATTATGCTGGTGATGATCACGATGATGATCACGATGATGACCATCATGATGATGATGATGATGATGATGATGATGATGATGATGATGATGATGATGATGATCATGATCATGATCATGATGATGATCATGATGATGATCATGATCGTGATCATGATGATGATGATGATCATGATGATGATCATGATCATAATCATGATGATGATCATCATGATGATGCTGATCACGATCGTGATGATGATGATGATCATGATGATGATCATGATGATGATCATGATCATAATCATGATGATGATGATGATGATGATGATGATGATCATGATGATGATCATGATGATGATCATGATCATGATGATGATGATGATGATGATGATGATGATCATGATGATGATCATGATGATGATCATGATCATGATGATGATGATGATGATGATGATGATGATCATGATGATGATGATGATGATCATGATGATGATGATGATGATGATGATGATCATGATCATGATGATGATGATGATGATGATGATGATGATGATGATGAAAATTATGATGATGATCATGATCATAATCATGATGATGATGATGATGATGATGATGATGATGATGATGATGATGATGCTGATCACGATCGTGATGATCATGATGATGATGATCATGATGATAATGATGATGATGGTGATGACCATGACCATGATCATGATGATGATGATGATCATGATGATGAAGTTGCTGGGAATTGTTGAACTTGTTGGTTTTTGCTGGTTAGCATCGCACAGGAAGATAATCTGTTCATCGCTGAAGCTACGACCTTGGAGGAGATCCTTGAGGGAACCATGTGTCTGTCCCTGCGTCGCCGGTGCTTCCCTTGGGAAAACCGGCGCCGGTGAAGCTGCTACAGCGAACCCAAACATGCACCAAACTTCTCCTCCTAAGGTGGTGACCCGTAGTCATAAATTGCTTTAGATTTGCCAGTTAACAAGCTAGTTCCTATCTAACATTTGCCTGATAGTCACCCTATCAGCTGACTTAGCTCACGTGCCCTGGTACCTTGCGCAACATCAACACACACCAACTCAACTCAGCAACTCTGGAGGAAGCACGGGCCTGCGGCTGAAGACAATCTGTGGGAGGGGCCATGGGTTGTGAACACCTGAACTTCTGTACCAACAGGCAGTATCTATTATAGCGGATATATATTATAGCGGATATATATACCTATTATATCTAATAACAAGGGTAAATGGTTACCTAGAATTGTTAGTTATCATCCCCTATTATTAACCGTTAACCAGATATTATGGTTGGTTAATATTGAGCCTAAACCCAGAGAACTGAACCACCAGAAGCAACCAGTATTGGGGTGACAAGTCATTTGTAGCAGTTCCCGAAGAAGGTTGATAATAACCATGGTCATCATCACCACTAGTAACTAGTAGCTACCGTTGGTTATCATCAACCTCCTTTGTGTACCAGTGGCTATTATCCAGTGGATAGTTTTAATTGATATCTACCAAGTGTATACATAGGATGGCCACTTCTTGGGCAACAACAGTCATTCTGAACAGCCATTACAACCAGTGAAGAGCAGTGTCAGACCATGCTGAGAAATCGATGGTTCTGAAGAAGACGTTGATGTGAAAAGTGATTTCACACATCGAGAAATCCATATGATAGTTTCTCACACTAGGGCGTCTCCTATTTTACAAAAAAACATCATAGTGAAAAACACCGATTCTCCATCTACTTCCAGGTTTGTCCGAGTGTACTTCACTTATTCTGGCAGGTTGCCTTGTTTGGTCTGGTAAACTGCCCAGAAATACGTGCGACCAAGAGAACTGGTCAGGGCAACATATATGGCAAACCACTGCCGAAATCACCACAAGTACATGCATGCAACTGCAAACAAGAATTCTTCAAATTGTCGGTCATATCTAAGCTGATTGTCTCGTCATTTCTAATCACTTCTGAGCTGTTTACATCATAGATTCGTGCATGCAAGCACATATACATACATGTCTACAAGTATACACACATGTAACATGCATGGCTACTTCGTTGGCGATACCAGTGACTGGGTATCATTGTGATCATAAGATATCATAGATATTAATCATATCTATTTAGGCTAAATGTTCGTGGCTGCAACACAACCCCAACAATAGAGGTCAATAAACCATACCAATTAAACAAACCACATACAAAACTACTGAATTAAAAAGAAAACACTCGACACACAACATTACACATCCTTACATCCAAAAATGCAATTGGTGATTATCTACCTTGCTTAATCAACGAGAATATATCTTGGCTGATAAGCTTATTTTCGTCAGGATGTTTAACCACTATTCACCTCTATGAAACCGCTATAACTACTACTAGACCCTACCAACAACCACTATAAATCCAGTCATTTTGAGCATCAACCACTGTTGAAATCCATGACTTACTCCAAGCAATCCTCCCCCAGGATCCTGCCTGGACTCCTCCTCCAAGATCTGCCAGGTGATTGGCAAGCGACCCACGTTCCTGAGTGGTCAACAAGGAGCAACGCTTGGCTGATTAAGGATGGTTAAGGACAGTTGTGGATGGTTGATGCTGGTTGAAAATGGCTGCTAGGCCGCTTGTTGCTGCTCAATGATGATGAACTATACTTGATAGGCTGCTTTCTAATGTTGATGTACCTTAAGATTGTTCCATTGCCACATTCACATTCACTCAACCATTTCTCAACCATATATATATATATATACATGTAATTATCGGCCATTGTTTAACACTATGAATCAATCATTCTTTCCATGGCCCACAGCTATCAATTGGCCTTTATTGACCATCATTCACCATTGCCAGCAGCCATCATCAACCATATTCACTAGCCATTACAGGGCGTCATTCACAGTCTAAGGGTCTAGTGATTCACCATCATTAAACATCATTGTATAACCATGGCTATTCTAGTGATTAACCATCATACAGCATCATTAATCATTGCTATTTACCGTCATTGAGCATGTGAGTGTTTCCAAAGAAAGGAAACCCCCCCTCAGTCATCCCAGCTTCAGGTTGTTGCGATCAAAGTGGATCCGACCGAAGAAGGTCTCGTCATTCAGCTTGCCTGGCGACAGTCTGAGGAAACGCTAATGAGCAGCTGTTCAAAGATGAAGTTAACAGATGTTAATAGTATAAGGTCAATCACCTGGTTAATAATGATATTCATAGGTTCAGAACCAGCCGGTGATAACAGTAGTAATGATAATGTTGTTAATGAGCTACTCAGTAGGTTTGTTACCAGCTTAACCGTTGCTGATAACCTTTTAACAGGATAGTAATAACCAAAAGCTGGTTAATAATAAGCTGCTTCATAGTTTTCTTACCAGTTTCACCATTGTTAAGGGCCGATTAACAGGTTGATAATAACCAAAGCTGGATAATAATGAGCTGGTTAATACAAATAACACACCTCTTAATGAGCTGAGTGAATCATTGCCATTGTCAAGGTTTGACAGCTTAACCAGGTCATTGTGGTGAATAGGTTGGTTAATAAGCAGGTGAATGGGCAGGTTCGTAAGCTGGTTAATTAATGATGGTTGGTTCCTGTAATAAGCTGGCTAAACATCTTAGCTAACACCTATCAACTACTTGCTCAACACTGGATCACAACTGAGTTCTTCGGTAGATGCTCTGTAACATAGCCGGGGTATATCACTGTATAAGGAAGGTCAACTAAGTTTATGACCAAGGTTAGTTGCCAGTTATCAAAGCCCTCAGCCAGTTTTGATGGGTGATGATGGTCCATTGCTCCTCAACCGCCCCTTCCTGGGCCCGCAGCTAAGGAGCTTTGGATACGTTCGCGGCGCTGCGCCGTTGTAAGGCTCTGCAAGGATTCATCGGATTTCTGCAACGAATAGACAAGTGCCACACCTGAATCATCGAAGTAACGCGGCTGATCAACAAGCTGGAGGAGGGATACAGGATACCGTCGTTTGTCATATTATATAGGGATAGAAACAAAGTCATCATGCGTATATTGTCTAACAAGAGAAAGCAAAAAAATCATTAGTGTATTTTATAACAAGAGTATTGTTACATACTTTTATTTGTTATATAAATAAATAAATATATATATATATGTCATGAGAAAGCAAAACACAATTGAAGAAGGGATAACAACCATTAATGTCTGTCCAGGATTAATAATCCTCTGGTTGATTAATAGGCGGTATCCCCCAAAAGCATTGGATTCCCATTAAATGGGTAACCCCCCAATTAATCAACCCGGGGTTTATTAATCCTGGGTCAACATTGACAAATAAGTATGTGAACTATATAGATGTTCCTCAAAAGCTAAAGATGATTACTATTGGATGATTTGGGGGTCCCGTATTTTGAGAAACCACCATATATCTATAGATCACAATATCCTGGAAAAAAACGTAACAAACACTTCAACGCTTGGCTAATCAACTCAGCAACAAAACCAGGGCCTCAGCAAGCTGGTCCGTTGCGAGGAACAATTTCTTCTCCCGTTGGTTCGAAACCGTTGGGGGTTCCACCGGAGACCAGCTCCAACGGTACCCTGTGGATGTCCGCAGCCCATATCCCGAACAGCAATGGGAAGCTCAAAATGATCCCAGGTGAGAGGTGAACTACCGAAAATTATGGGAGACCGGTCTTTTGTCGGAGTCGTTTGGACACCGTACTATGGAAAAAATGGGCGCTTACAGATATAAAACATATATATATATATATGTATATTTATTTATCTATTTATATATTCAAATATTTAGATATATATATATATGTAAATATGTGTATATTTATCTATTTATATATTCAAATATATTTATATATTTATATAAATAAATACATATACATATTTATACATATATATATATATGTATATTCAAAAATGTATATAAATAAAATACTCAGATATAGATATAGATATAAATACAAATATATAAAAGCATATACTGTATAGATACATCATATAGTAACAATAACAACCCAAAACACGTCCAAAACGCTTGGTCTCCCTGGATCATGAATCATCATAACATTTGGAACCATATTCAAAGATCAGGTTTGTCTTGAGCCAAGACATGCGAAATTGTGAAGGTATTGTGCGTCAAGTAAGCATATGTTAGATGGAAATTAAAATATGAATGTGCATACACACATTTTATTTACAGGTTCAGCATAAGATCAAGCGATTGTGCACACAGGATCAAACCAACAATGATTGTATGATATGTAAACTCTAGTTGTATACGTTTGTCAAATAGATGTGTCTATATACAAACATATAATCATGCATACACATACATATATACATCTATATACATATATAAATGCAGTAAATGCATAATTGCATTTCTCCCTAAAAACGTAATTCTGGTTGCTGCACAAATATAAATAAATATATATATATTTATATTTAAATATATATATATATATTTATGTATATAGAATATATCAATATATATACATAAATAAAAATGTATATATATATATATGTTTTGATTGAACATGGCAACATATTGCACATTTCTCCTTGTATGTTGCTGACGATCTCCAACTTTTCAACATTCTTCACCATAAACAACACAACCATTACTAATTATGATGATCAAGTATTACCAGGTTACCAACATTTGCTTATCCATGTAGTTCCACCACTCCCCTTTAAAGAAACACACGGATATCCTTGGCTCCGAACCGCTCCCTCCCAACCAACCCGCTGGCATGCCAAAGCACCGGCTGCCACGCAGGCTGCGGAATCGTCACTGGGCACTTTGCCGAACTGCGACTTGTAACCTGTGGATGTTGGCGAAGCTGATCATGCTTGGATAAATGATGGTAAATCATAATGGTTCATAGTGGTGCTGCCTTGCGGTCATGCCCATCCCCCGCACAGTTGCAGAGATAGGCACAAGTTTTGATCTTAGTGGTTATCAATATTAGAAGTGATTATTGATAATGAATACTGATGATTCCTGATGGTTAATCATTATGACGGCTCATGGTGGCTAATAACTAAAGCGATTATTGATGATGAAAAAGCTGATTGACAACCAATATTGTTTAGGAACGGTGTCTGGCTGGTGAATAGAACCCCTGTGAAACATATGCTTGTGAATCAACCAATCATTCCTAAGTGTCAAGGGAAAAACGAAAAGTGACAATCCAACCACCGACTAATTAAAGCAAGTTCATTGATGGTGGTGACTATTAGTGACTTTCTCTTGACAATGATATACAATGGTTGTGACTAGTGATGGCTATATACTGATATTGATTTGACAATATCCGTTTGAAAGATATTGACAAAAATGATGCTGGTTGCTACTACTCATGTTTGACAATGGGAAGTGACGTTGGTCAATCAATCGCGGAGGCGGCTCTACAATCCTTGAGGCGATGACTCGAATGTACCTTTTTTAGCGGTAAGCACATGATCATCCGAGCATTGGTGTCTATTTCGAGCATCGCTTTGGTTCATGCCATGTCAGCCCGACAAATGAAGTCTATCACTTCATGAATGACGATTAGTTGATAATCATTACATAACCAACTACTTGGTGAATGATGATCGTCAGGACCACCTTTCCTCATGCGGTGGTTCAACTCTACAAATTCTCCGCAGCGAAAAAAATGTTGATGTACGTTGCACGATGCTGATAGCAACCGAGGTATACGACTGTGGGTTTGATTCTATCACGGTGGCTCTCACAATCATGAATCATCGTGGAGGCTTAAAACACATGTTCTATTGCATGTTTTGAATAAATATAAGTATATAGTTTTTGAATGGTTCAATTTATCCAGTATGCTTGTCTATGTTTAGTTCAGTGGAGTTGAGTGGTTCAGTTTGGCTCCTTCCTGAGTGATGATATTACAAGATTCTTGATTGGAGGAATCACCTGAAACAAGTATTTCAATGGCAGATCGGTAGCAAGGATATCAATTCAAAAGATCATCCTTATAAGCAGAAACATACACATATCAACCGCTTTGAATCGACTCCGAGAGGCACAAACAACACAAATTCCATTCAGACTGTAGCTCAAGGAGCTAATAGAGTCTTATCATGGTAGAGATGTCCTGCTACTTGTATTATGTCATTCTACCGCTTTAATTTGTAAGAATATGATCAGAATATGTGTCAAAAATTGCAAACCACCCACCACAAATAGTGAGTCCTTTGACATTGTGTCACGAAGTATCTACACGGTGGTTTCTCAAACTAGGGGCACCCTCCAAATCATCAAGTTTATTTTCCATTTATAGTAATAAACCAACCACAACTTTGTGCCCCCTAGGGCATGAGAGACACCCACAACACCTTGGGCACACTGACCCACAAATCAACCATAGCGAGCCTCCACTGCCAGCACTGAATTGCAGCCCTTGCTACTTGGCATTTCAAGCGAAATGATGCTTTTAAAAAAATAATCATTAAGCATGTTGAAACTATCACCAGTTTTAACTATGCACCGGTTGAAGCTTGTTAATTTCAACCATATTTGGTTGAAACTTTTAATATCTGTTAACCATGTTAAGATATCTTGGTGAAAACTACCCCCCAGGTTTGTTTTCCCAGGAAATGTTGTTGACTATTGCTGTCCCCCAGTAGCCATCCATCACGAACGCTTGCTACCCTTGATTGACCACTAACCACATTCGAGGACTTGTTGCTTCCGATGATCATTAGTTCCTATCACGAACCATCTTTTGCTGCTATGGCAATTCTCTCATCAACCATCAATCACCCCAAACAAGGCCGGCCTGAAATTGTGTTGATCTCACGGTCATAGGCCCACATATAACTTATAACTTGTAGTTCATGATCATAGCCCAGCCATCGGTGGTTTTGGCATCGGCCAGCACCTGCTTGTGGTGGTAGTGGGACCAATGGCAACGGTTCACCAACAACCACCTATCACCATCAACATCCACCATTCAGAATCATCAACATCCACCATTCATAGCCATCAATCACCGCCGTTAATAGCCACCTATAACCACCACTCATAGCCACCTATAACCACCCATAACCACCGCCATCAATATCCACGACAGGTCCAGTCACTGGCGACCAAGTCTTGTGAGGACCCGAAGATGGGATCTGTGAAGCGTAGCTGGCTATGCCACTGCCCGGACGCCAGGTGGTACATGGTGTCCGCACGCCTTACGCACGGTCCATGGGGTCACCGGTCACCTGGGTGAACCCAGGGACCCTTTTATGATAGGCAACCAACCCCAGCTACAACACATCATGGCTCAGCATCTTTAATAGTGGTAAATAGTGGTTCGTAAAGTGGTTAATTGTGGTTCATATCATGGTTAATTACCATCATAGGGGCTGGTACCCCAAAGAACAATCGTAGGAACCAGCTGGTTACCAGCTGGCAACTGGATGCAACTGGGCATGATTAATGTCCCTCTGGGAAGAGAACCTGGTCCAAAAAACGAGCAATTTTGAGGGGGGGTGAAACTTCAGCATTTCTATGATGGATTTTCCATGCAACCAGGATAGTTTGCCAGTGCTGTGTGGTTGAGAAGTTGGTGAAGAAATGGTTAGTGCAGTGATGAGTAGTGAAAGGGAATGATGCTCGATGAATGGTCCATGGGGGGAAGGTGGGTCGGGCAACCTCTACTGGGGCATCAACCAACCAATAACAATCCTGGGGAATACTTCATACTACAGTACTTCATGATCAATAACGAGACATGAAGCATGGTACACATGGTGAAAAATCAGCACAATCATAGCAATCATGGGCAAGGGACCATTATACTAATCAATAATAACCATAGTGAAGGAGGATGATAATCAGTGATGATCATGAATGACAACTAAAACACATAATAACTTATCATCATGAATAACAACTTCTAGACCATGTGTCTGCTGGCTCACCATGGCTGCTGACGCATGGTTAGTGAATGGTTGGTTTGTTGACCCATATCCAGCAATGGTTGAATGGCGAATCCATAATCGTATGCCACATCTGAATACATCTGATGGTAAATCACCAACGGTTCTTTGCTCACCTGTTGATGGTCTATGGCTTGTCCTGAACCCTGCGACCAAACCTTACCAGGGGAGTTACGGACCATCGATTTGCATAGTTGGTATACACCTCTGATTCCTGGGTATCCATGGTTAACCAAATGGGGGTGTCTTTGTTAAAATAAGGGTACCCGCAAATCATCCATGCATAGTCATTCATAGCAATAGATCAACCATTTTGGAGGGGTCCCCACTACAAGAACCCCCGAGATTCCAACTAGCTACAGGAGGGTGCTGAACCTTTAAGGGTCAGGAGCACTTTAAGTAGGCACTCATGATACCACAACTGCTGAAACCCCGGAGAATGGCTGATAACATGGACTGAAGGAGGCAAAAACTACTCCGCCTATCCTACATAACATTTGTTTGACATGCTTCTGCACAACAACAAACAAGTACTTGCTGCTTGTATCCAAATCACGATCCTTGATGTCGAAAACAGCCGACAAATCAACAGGAACCACTTATTTTTGACATGCCATTACCTCGGTTGGAAGCCAAATATCCTGGCTGGTGCAGCCATGTGCACCTACCGAGAGCTTCTGTGGCAATGTTTTCTTGATTACACATCCTTTTGGCCACCAACTCGAGTTGATCGTCAGTACTAAACAAGGTCATCTTCAGCCCCTTTGTGCCATTTCGGGGGCAAATGGTTGTTTCTCAAAATAGAGGTACCCAAAATATAGTTGGTTTCTTATTACATATGGTTGATATAAAGGATGATCTGGGGGCACCCCCCATTTTGAGAAACACCCAAACGATGGCAGGGTGAGATGAAGAACATGCCAATTGATGGTCAAAACCATGCGCCAAGAGGCGAGATATTGCTGTCCTCACTCAGGTCTGACCTCGACCGGCGCCACACACCCGGATGGCAAAGCGGAATGACCGGGAGAACTCACCAGCAATCGCAGTTTCGTATGATAACTGTCGTCTCCATCAATCTATATGATAAGGCCTTGCTAAGTAATAGAATCATAGATGACTCTGATAGTACGCGTTGATGGAATATCTACCAACTTCCTCGCCTCAAACTGTGCCAAAACCCCTGCACCACCTGAGGTAAAATCCTGCAACTTGTGCATCTCTTTTTCTCCATCAACAGCAACTGTTATGAGTATGGTCTGTTCTCATCAATCTTGGTAGAGCTCTAGCTCTTAGCAGTTATACAGTAATCATGATCATTCCCAAAAATGCTACAATCCTAAGGGCCTCGCTGGGAACTGCCAAGATTACTGTTGTCAGTTATATATAATGGTTCAATTAACTGGGATCCAACCATCATCTGTGACCCTGAAGTTGGTGATCCATGTTAACCGTCATGGTAGACCATGTATGGAGATACAGTGCTACTGTAACGGGTTCTGTTGGCTAAAAACAGTGGACATCACGGCAAATGCAATGGTTATATAAATGTAAAGCAATCTCTACTTATTCATTTCTATTAATCTCTAATTTATCATATATCAACAGCCAAGGTTAGTTTTCTTGCACTCCAACATGCTCCAAGATTGAAAGGATTTAGCGCGAGGCCAGAACCATCCTGAACCACATCCTTCCATGGTCTGTCAGGTACGATCAGCTCATGGAAATGAAAGTGGGCCCTATCCCACTGTTCCAGTCCAGTGCCACACCCGCAGCTTCACTTGCTTCAGAACCATCACACCCGAATCACATCCATCAGTAACTCCGGATGCTTAACGAAGTTTTTATCAATGGATGCTGACGGATGCTGACGGATGCTGGTGGATGCTGGTGGGTTTACACTTGCTAACCTCATCCAGCAGCAGCACCATCAACCACCAGCTCCATCTCCGCCAAGGGGCCCATAGTACATCTGAGAATTGAACCTGGCACGGCGACTCCCTGACCTATCTCCCTGGGGGAAATAGAAATATACATGAACATAAACAAACATAAATTGAATATCAGTATATATATATATATATATATGTATAAAGTAATATAAAATCAAGAAACATATGACTTGAGCTAAGTCTTTTATAGTCTAGATTTTGGAGCACAAACTCTTTCATCCCTCGAAATGGCAAAGACATGGAAAAGGATCCACTGGATCTCCAGCAGCCTGTGAAATCACACCATTTCTTCATGCTTGGTTTCCCAGGTCACATGATGATGTCGTGACCCCCCTAGTGATCGCCCTCCAGCGTTCATGGCGAGGCCCCAGCAGCCAGTGAGGACAAGGGTGACTGGTCAGTGGGACAAGTGTCAGTCTGCTGGCCTTTGAGGACGTCCCACAGACCCTGTTCCTGGGTGCTACCGGTTTTGTTTCAACCAATCGTGGTTCACTCAAGAAGCAAATCCACAAATTTGTGGGATCCGCGTACTCATATTCATGACAATTCATGACAATTCATGACAACTGAAAATAATACTCAGCCAAATTGTGCTGCCTTTGATGGCATATATCAAACGGAGGTTGGCTCTATCCCACGGGTTTACCCACACATGGCCTGCCAAATTGACGATATGATCATGTCAAAGCTCAAACAAATCAGCAGTGTGATGGGAGTATACCCAACTATTAATGGACATCCCCGGTTTGGTTCACAACTGTCGGCAACATCCAATAATGTTTGTTGGCTCCCTATTGCACGTGAATCCGTATCATTGTTGGGCCAACGCCATTGCTTTCATATTGCCCGTTCAGCCTTACAAGAGCGGCTATACCCTATTAAGCAATTGGCAGTGGGTCAAAACCCTGTACCCCTGGTTCCCCATCATTAACCAGTGTTTTTCCTATGAACTTGTTGGTTCATATCCACCATGAAATTGGTTGGTTAACTGCTGGACCCAGCTCGCCATATATAGCTGGTATATCCCCTACTATTGTTGGCTATTATCCCCTATGATTAACCATTTGCCAGCTACGTAACCATTGGTTGGTTGCCTAACATTGACCCATAGGTAAGCCTTACGAGCTAAACCACCAGGGCACCTCGTGTGCTTCATGGCCAGCAAGCCACTCTCTGGCGAGCTCAAGAAATTCAGGACCTGGAGACCGGTCTCCAATCACCAGCCATCATTGACTAAGTCGAGTCTAGCCATGGATGGCATGAGATCATGCATGACTGGCTTAGAAATCAAGTTCAGTCGTTATGAATCAGAATTGTTGACCGGTAGTAACTTGATGACCTTGAGCTTCAACCATTGGCCATCATTCTCTCAGGATTGGTACATCCACAGACATGGCATAGGATTCTGCCCCCCGGACAATTTAGCACGCAGGTTAGCACTCCGAATACTCCGATCAGTTTTTGGGGGCCTGAACATCGCAAAAGCAAATCACAGCAGGGCATCAGTGTGGTGATGCAGTTGGTTACACCATGCATCCCAATGAAAGCACCCAAAAAATGTCTCTGAACATATTGCTTGTTCCGTGTACTGTCGGTATTTACATGATGGCTTCTTAACATTGGGAACCCGCAAAATGGTTGGAGTTGAGTACTGCAAATGATCTATAGTGGATAATTTAGAGGTACATTGCAGTAGTCACCATTATTCAATATTCATCGTTACATGTACTGTAAATCCTAAATCTATTATCCACTATCATCTTGTGTTGAATAGGGGTACCCCTGTGGCTTGAGAAACCACCACATCACAAGAACACACACTTGATGAACACACCACCAGATCAGGTCGAACCGGCTCATCTCAAGCTGTGAATCCTGGTTGCCAACAATGTTGGCGGGTAGTCATCGCGACTGGTCACCATTTCAGTGATACATTTTTGTGAGTTGGTGATTATAGGTGATTATTGGTCAAACACGTACTCAATACGAATGCTTTGCTGACTATAGATTGGTGAGGAGGGCATCATAAATGCGAAAATCTTGCTTTCCTACAACATATATGGGCGTTTCCTAAAATAGGGGTACCCCCAAATCATCCACTATTAACCATTTGTAGTAATAAACTGATTAACTGTTTTGGGGGTACCCCCATTTTGAGAAACTCTCAAATTTACATAGCTGTTCCGAACCAAAAACGTCAGTTTCATCCAGGGTAATCATAAATGGTATCAAGCACCCTGGTGACTGGTGCCATGACTACAGCAACACAAGGTCTTAACATTCCCAGTCAATTCTTGGGCAAACCAGCGTGGTTGATTAAGACCATTGATTCCCATTGATAGTGATGCTAGATCAATGTTAGTAAGTTAAACCATCAGCTACCATAGATCTACCATTATCCGTTGATGGGATTCTGAACCATTGCGGTTGTGAACCGTTGAAAGCACCACGAGTGAACAACGTGCATGTGTGGGTGTTTTTTTTGCTGGGAAACCATGGGGGTTCTATGGTTAAGGATGACAAGTGGTGGTTACCTATGAGGGATGACCAGCAATCACCACAATAGTTCGCCGGAATGCTGGGATGCACCTGGCACTTGTGGGATAATGCTCGCGTTGGTTTCACAAGGGAAAACTAGCGGTTGAAAACGTAAAATAGCGCAGTTCACGCACTTGTGGGGCAGCCTTGACCCACAAGCAGGCCAACGGTCAACAAAATTAGAGAGGCTAACAGGCTCTTGGTGAAAAGAACTATCAGGGGCACTGCCACAAACAGAGAGTTGTCACTAGCAACCACTTAAACAACTTGACTAATTGACTAACAATTTCTAGGAATAATATAAACCAATATGAATACACACGCACTGCAGAATAGTACATACATCCAAAAAACAACGCGTCAGAAACAACAACAACACCAGTGAAAACAACACCAAGAAGCAACTAACAACACCCTGCAAGAATTTGCGGGAGCGATAGCCTGGAGCCAAGAGTAAACAGCCAACAAAGAGCACAGACAGAGTACACAACCAACAACAACAAACATGGAACATTCATGTACTCTAAACAACAATGAACCATTGTAAATCATAGAAAATCCCAGGGTTTGAGGAAATAGCAAGGAACAACCACAAACATAGAACCAACAACCACAACAGTAGGGATGATGGTCCACGCTCGCACAGAGCTAGGTCATAAGTTAGGGAATGCAACAGTCTGCGAGCATTGACAAATCATCAACAACTGACCTGTTCAAGAAATCCTGCACCAACCTGTGGCTACCCGGTTCCCATCCTGGGGAGCGGGATCATAACTATCGATGGCATGGCTTCAACGAACCCATGTAGAGTAGTAGAGTGGATCCCGATGGCACGGCTGTAATCTGGAGGGTAGAGTGGATCAAAACCCTGTAGCCGCAGCTGGTCTGTTCACATCCAAAAGACCATCTACGTTCAGTTCATATCTGTCTGCGATTGCAAATGTGTACAGTTACATATCCATGGCAATCATATACAGTGGCCTAAGAAAAGACACAGTGACTTGAATATATCTACGAATGTATGCATACACATTCATACATAGTCATACAACATGTGAATACACCTCACATATAGAATCAATCTCTCCAACAATCTTTCCAACAGCTAATATCTAACCGACCTTTCCACACAACAGGTTTTTGATATGGGCTTGTAACCAACCGTAGCAGTCAAGACACCAGATCTGGATCATGAGTCTGGAGTCTCACGTCCTGCCGCAAGGAGGTGTCCGCTGAGGACAAGGCAAATGACGCAAAAACTATGTATATTTATCTAAATGGTGGTTTCTCAAAATATGGGACCCCAAAAATGGTTGGTTTATTACTATAAATGACTATGAATGGATGATTTATGGGTACCCCTATTTTGAGAAACACCCAAATGTATGTCTTCATGTATATGCGTAGACGTATGAACCGCATATGTTGATGTGAGCAACATACTAATATGTTCTTTTCGATTCACCATACATGTAAATATGAACATTATGATGCATATGTAAATGTACATACGAAACCACATGTACACACATAACATGCATGTGTATGAATGTGAATGTACTCAAAGTCGTCTATTACTAACAGCAAGTGGAACTCCAACTCGATTCGACTACCCATGCAAACATTCAAAACGTAACAATCAAACAAACAAACACACACACACACAAACTTGAAAGACACACACACACACACACACACCGGCTCACACACACACACACTTGCACGCATGCACGCACGCACGGGATGACAGTGAAACCACCATGTTTTCCCTTGAAGTGAACATAGCCATGATTCCAAAAGTATCACAGTTGCACGTCATAGTTCTTGTAAAATAGGAGATCCACATAATTCTATGTTTGATGGAAAATCGCAACCTACTTGTGGTTCAACCAATGGTGGTCACCGTGTGAACTGGCAATTGCTGCTAGCAAGGTGCCATGGCACGGCAAGTGGTGGTCGCCGGCTAGGCGATCATAAACAATGATGTTGGCTCTTAACAGCAAACAAAGACCAGAAATCTTTATGTTCAAGCAGTAGCTTCAATGACTTGCATTTGATCAATATCCGTTTTGCTGCTCAAGGAAGGGAGACAGTAAGGTCAAACAAAGGAATTATGTTTCGCTATGATATGTCTAAGAACCAAGAGCAGCTGTTCAATGGGTACATATGTAGATTCAGCAATTATGTATATGTAAATATGATCATATGAATCATATGTGTATATTTGAAAAACATACATTAAACATATATACATATATTTACAGGGCAATGGAGATGCTGAGAGTCGTAACAGCCAGATGTGTCCATGTTCGAATATATGATGTAAATGTATTGAGAACATATATCCTCCCAACCTTTGATCAAGGCATTGAGACATGTACCATCGTGCAACGCAAGGAAGACAGAGCCACAGTCATTGCAATGGCCATATAGATACATTAGCTCAGAATGATCCTACAGCATTGTATGGAACTGACGCCGCAAGAAACCTTTTGTTTGCGTCACCATGACTCATAGTCACAAAAGCAATGTCATGGTATCATATTTCAAGTGATCTTGAACGAATTGAAAGCCTGTTCATGACTCTTTCACTTACGTGAGCCAACAGAAGCACAATGCAAGTATTGTTTATTAGACATGACCTATTTTTTGAGATACCCTCTCATTGTTGTTTTGCTTGCAGTCACCAGTATTGGTTTGGACATACATATAGGCTGTTATCCTTCCAGTTAAACATGTATACAGTGCGTATAAATGTATAGATTTCCGTTCCTCCCAACCAACAAAATCGAAGAACACCTTCAAGGTATGAATGACCAACTCAACATTTCTTCCAACTGAAGAACCAATTTGATATGCTTATCAGTATTAGAATTGGTTGGCTTTATCCCCATCACCGCCCACCCTTCTGCATGGTTCCATGCAGGTATGACCTCACCACCGGCACTCACAGCACATGAATGGGGAGCCAGAGCGCGCCGCTGGTCCTGGATGATTCCCTCAACGAAGGCCACCAGGCCGCTGGGTTCCAGCAGATCTTCGGAGACCTCGTAGAAGCTGCCTGACGCGCTCGTGAGTCCAAGCCATGACAGGTGCGCCACCAGGGGCTGCCAAGGGCATCGGTTTATGAACGGAAACCATTGGTTGACCTGGTGGTACATGGTGGTACCACGTCATGGCTTGGCACCCATTTGTAAGCTGTAGGACTTGATGGCATTGAAACATGGTGAAACCATGGCCATTCCCAGCTGCTCAACCAGCATTCAGGCAGGGATTCGCCACATGCTGCGACCTACAAGGGACCCCCTTCTGTTGTACCCAACTTTGATCTGCCAGGCATGGATGGGCCAGGATCTCGGCTCCAAGCAGCGCTCACCTCGGGAGTCGTCGTACTTGTAGCCCAAGTCATCCTCCGCGATGGCAAGGTGGCTTGGCTGCGTGGAAACTACCAGAAACCTTTGGAGTTGGGTGAAACCATCGGCAGTCCTTCAAGCACATCAATCATCTTACATTGCAAGAAAAACAACAAACCTGCAAACAAAACAAGCAAACGAAGAAACAAACAAAGTACAAAGCTATTCTGTTTTTGCATTTAGCGACATTTGTCGGTACTTTGACAAATGTGGCTGAAGTAGTTGATTGACAGTACTTTCACGCGCTCCAAATGGATCATATAGGAAACAAACGCTACATGTATCAGTAAATGTACCATTTATGGATTCTTGTTGTCATGAACTGCTGGCTTCGACATCTCGCTGGCTTCCAACTAATAATGATGACTGAGCACCTGAGAACCGGTACTGGGTCTGACCTACTGAGTAGCTGTTCAAACCTGGTGAGTGGGACTTGCAGTCCTAACTTTTGCTACGTCAACACTTGATACCTTGTGAACAACTTCGTGGCAAATCCATATCACAACAAGACCAGCAATTTTCTCACAAGAAACTGTGGCCATTGACTGCCAAGTATTAGGGTGGTTTACCCACGGCAGGGTCTCAAACCAGCGCAGGACTTGAGGTCTGACAGAAGTGACATGATAGAACTGGACCAGTCCGAAATGTGGAGCCAAACAAATTTCAACCGGTTGCCCTGGCAGTGAATTCAAAATCGAGTCAGCCATCTAAAACCAATCAAACCAAACATATGATGGCATCATCTGGCATCGAACTCCATGTACGCAACTCAAAAACCCAACTTCCGCAGCCCAGCAGCAAACTCCGATTGGCTGCCGCATCTGCAGTCGTTGTTGCGAAGCGAACAACTTCGGGTCTGATGAGACCATTGGGTACACCAGGACTCCGTGGGACCAATGACATGCAAGCCACTCTCGCGGATCCATTCCTCAGCCCGTTAGCGCACCCCAGCAGGTTCAGCCAAAGGTCGACAGATGTTGAAAATCTATGCTCTTGCTAAAATCATGGGTTTAATTGAAATCCCTTAGTTGACCCAGATTCCTTCAACCAATGATTTTCTTCTACCATTTGGTGAACGGCCACTCCTCATCGCTCCAAATCGCTCCCCCTTTCAAGGGCCAGAGGCTTGAATCCACCGAACGCTCCTGGCCTCGCTCCCTCCTAACCAGCCACTGCCCTGTTCGAAGATTTGCATCCCAGCCGGCAGGGTCTCAAACCAGCGCAGGACTTGAGGTCTGACAGAAGTGACATGATAGAACTGGACCAGTCCGAAATGTGGAGCCAAACAAATTTCAACCGGTTGCCCTGGCAGTGAATTCAAAATCGAGTCAGCCATCTAAAACCAATCAAACCAAACATATGATGGCATCATCTGGCATCGAACTCCATGTACGCAACTCAAAAACCCAACTTCCGCAGCCCAGCAGCAAACTCCGATTGGCTGCCGCATCTGCAGTCGTTGTTGCGAAGCGAACAACTTCGGGTCTGATGAGACCATTGGGTACACCAGGACTCCGTGGGACCAATGACATGCAAGCCACTCTCGCGGATCCATTCCTCAGCCCGTTAGCGCACCCCAGCAGGTTCAGCCAAAGGTCGACAGATGTTGAAAATCTATGCTCTTGCTAAAATCATGGGTTTAATTGAAATCCCTTAGTTGACCCAGATTCCTTCAACCAATGATTTTCTTCTACCATTTGGTGAACGGCCACTCCTCATCGCTCCAAATCGCTCCCCCTTTCAAGGGCCAGAGGCTTGAATCCACCGAACGCTCCTGGCCTCGCTCCCTCCTAACCAGCCACTGCCATGTTCGAAGATTTGCATCCGAGCTTCCGAGGAACCGACGGCAGCCAAACGCTGAAACTCGTCATCGAAGTTGCGGATCATTACCACAGATTTCAGCTGATGATATGCAGCCTGCGCCATGGAGTTCAGCTGGAAAGACCATGGCCGTGGCCATTTCTGCAAGAACGAGTCCAAGCCCTTTATAGCGATCCCAAACACGGAAGGACTTCTGAGATACACAAAGTAGTTGTGCCTCTGTGAAAATTCAAATAAATAGGCAAAAAATAAATCAATACCTATATATATATATATATATAATATTTATGTGTGTATACATCTCTCATATACACATAAACACATATACATGTACAAATAGATGGATAGATAGGTAGGTAGGTAGATAGGTGGATAGGTAGATATGTAGGTAGGTAGATAGGTAGAGAGACAGAAAAGATAAGATAAGATACGATAAGATACAATTAGATAAGATAGTATAATATGATATCAAATAAGATAAGGCAAGATATATAGATAAGAAATATATAGATAGGCAGATAGGTAGATAGGTAGATAGCTAGATAGGTAGATAGGTAGATACTGTAGATAGATGGACGATCAAGTTCAATCTCAATTAATTAATGGACACAATAAATGTCTACACATTGGTGAGTTGTATTGCCAAGCTGGATTCCTGCAGGGTAATCCCTGATAAGGGATGAATCACTGGCCAACAATTCTGATGTCATGTTTGAAAGAGTTGTTGTTGAGATGCTGTTCGCCATGCCTCTCTGGGTGGTGATAGTGCTGATGGTGGTCCACGCTGGCGCCATGAACCGCCGGCCCTGGGACCCTGGGACCCGCAGGTGGCCTGTCTGATGACCTGCTGTGAATACAAGGTGACGGGCAGCTGCAGCCCGAAGGCGTGTGGCATTGCGGAGGTCCAGCTGAGTGGATGGCTGCCTGGTGCAGAACTGTGATGGGTTGCTGCCCTTCAAAGCTACATGGTGGTTTGTCAATCCATAGGGGACCCCCCCAAATGGTTGGTTTATCATGATTAATGGTTAATAATGGGTGATTTTGGGGGTACCCCTATTTTGAGAAACTACCACATGGCAGTGAAGTGCTTCTATGTGCACCTACAAATGCAACATATTCACACGATGTGTATGAAGATGTATGAAGCATACAAAGTGTATATTCGAAACAAATAGCCTTTGTCTGCGTTTTTCACATATATACATATAAATATATATATATACATATATTCGTAATACACATGTCATGTCTATTAAGTATAAATATACATACACATATATATATATATGTATATAAATAGTATATGTGAAAAAATGTACACATATATACTTTGGGGGGTGGTATGGGGTGGGTTAAGATACTCATCCCCATTCAGGGTTCATTCGACAAGAGTGACGTGGTGCTTGTCAACATGGCTGCAGAGCCATGGCCTACAGTGAACGAAACTCAGAGACCAGCTGTGGGAAATTGTGGGTTCCAGGGCAAGTGGAAAATGCGCATCCCGGGTTAACCAGTAGTAGTACAGTGGTTAATAGTGGTTGATGACTTATACAATAGAAAATAGTGGTTGATGACTTAATGGTCTTTAATAGAACATGTTCCCCGCAACCCCCTGGTTCGCCCAGACCAATAAAGCGGCACTGCAATAGAGGGCGTTGTGCGAAGTCAAAATGGCTTAGAGAAGTTGCAAAACCACTGGCAATACGCAGTGATTTGTGGTTTAGGACTTTAGGCTTTAGGGTTTGGGGTTTTAGGGTTGATGGTTTTAGGGTTTAGGGTTTTAGATTTTAGGGTTTAGGGTTTTAGGGTTTGTTGTTTAAGTTTATTAACTTCGAAGCTCAAAACAATGGCCCTGCGCAGGAATTTAAACGTAGGGAAATGCTTCAAGTCAAGCCCGGGCAAACCTAGGGGTTGCGGCGAACATGTTTAACCAGTAACATTTAATGGAAAATAACGGTTAATAGTTAATAGTGGTTAGTGACTATGGTCCCATTGTAACGCACAACATTATTGTAAGTACAAGCTCCTCAATTGGTTTCTGGATTGCACATGTCATGTCAAGCAATGACTCTCACCCAAAGTACTTGTCAACAATGTTCCAGGCATGTGTTTTCATATTACTTGCCGTAAGTCACATGAATCTTCTCATCCCAATCCTGGCAATGTCATGGTCCAGCCCCAATGGTGTTGAATGAGGAAGAGCAAACAGTGATCGGACGCCCCTCCTGAGCAATGCAAGTTGGGGATGCCCTCCACTTCCGCCAGACTCTTGATCTGCTGGTTGTAGGAACTACTACCCACCACTATGACGTCAAACCCATCGCGGGCCATCGCAATGCAGCGCTGGATTCCTAAGAGGGGCAGCGATTCCTTGGAAATGATGGGTCATTTGGAGGTACAAACGCCCTGCCAGATGCCACAACTCCAACAAATTGGTAATTCTCAAAAGAGGGGTACCCCTAACTCATCCATGATCAATCATTGATAATTAGTAATAAACCAATCATTTTAGGGGTTCCCTATGTTAAGAACACCCCAAATGAGTAGAGCGGGTTACTGTTTGTACCCATGAAGTGGTGCCGCTGGTACCACTGGATGCTGGGTTGCTTCAACCATCCCAACTTGACCATCCAGCAAAAACAGTTGAGCACGCAGCAGTTGTTGTTGCTATTGTTGTGTAACCAACGAACAAACAAACAATCAATTGTGGTTGTTGATTGTCTTTGATTCATTGTGGTTGTTATAAATGGATGGGTGTTCTTGATTGAGATCGATTGACCATGATTCATGATTGATTGTGGTGTTGATTGAATGTAACAGAGGTAGATTGTTGGGATTGGGCCATCTACCTGTTGGTTGATTTCCGTAGCCAACAACGAGGGCCAGACCACCCGCTGAATGCGGAGATCTGACGATCCATGTTCACGAGTGTTTGTTGGGTTTTTGTTCCATTTCTTTCCTTTTCGAAGGGAAAAACATGTTGTTTGTTTCCAGTGCGATGTTTATCTCACAATCCAATCGTTCACTCGGCGGCGCTACCACCGAATCTGACAACAACAGTTCAGTAATTTCCAAGTCACTGCTGTTGATACCAAGGTGTTCTACTGTTTTTTCCCTTAGAATTGTCCAACAAGCAGTTGGAATCTTATAACAAACCAGGTAATAAACCAATAAATCAAATTTGGTCGATTGCCAGCTGATACCTTCCAACAAATTCCAGCGAGCCGAACCACGGCCCGAACCTGGTCTGTTGATCCACCTGTTCGGTTGGTTTGTTGTTCATCCACCCAACATGAACCATT
>VSDK01024584.1:35401-95378 GCA_009767595.1 Symbiodinium kawagutii
CTGCTGAACTATGAGCCACCCAACTTTTTTGCAATAGTAACTTTCTGAATATCTACGCATCTACTAGTAATAACCAGAAACACTATCACTCTGATCATCTCATGTATCAACCATTGTGCCTCTCATTTTCATATACCTAATTATAATTCCATCAACTTAAAAAACCCGGAATCATCCTAACTATCAACCACGATCATGAACCATTGAGCCCTGCCATGAAACCATCACTGATCAACGGTGGCCACCACCGCTGCTCTCCCAGATTCGTGGCATGGCATCAACTTCGCTGGACGCGTCCAGGGGCTCAGCACAGTGGGTCACATTCAGTCGGAAAATGCTGTCCTTGGTGCGGGTGGGGTCCCTGTGGAAAGCGTGGATGGGGTGATCCATAGGCATGGTGTTGGGTGGGTGGGGGGGTGGGGGGGGGAAATGTAGAAAGGGGGTGTCTTAGGTCTGACGGTTCAAGGTTCAACTTATTCATTTTGTGCTTACGGTTAACTATATCATCTTTACCTTTGATGTTTTTTTGTGGGGTTGTTTCTAAAATCTATTGATCAAAAAGTTTCACCCACCCCCTGTTTTGTTTTTTCTGTCTGTCTTTTGCTTTGTTAATTAACTCAAAATAGTTTAGAAATTTAGGAATTAATCATTTATGTTTTCCACTTTCCATTTCCGTCCCACCAGTGTTCAATTACCCTGACTTGATTTGTGATGGGTTTGTTTGTATCACTCAGTTCATCCATCGATAAAAAGGAATAGCAATCGATCATGGGTAAATTGCAGGTGATTATGGGTAGCAAAATCTTGGAGATTCTTGTTGAATCATGCATTAATGATGTATACGTTTATCACAAGATCTTTACGTAACTGTCACGTCTAGATGGTTAACCAAATGATTATGCTTGCCACTGTTTGTTCAATGAACGCATTGACAATTCGTTAGTTTCCAACACTACCAAGTAATTCATATTGAACCAAGTCAATCCTTTAGGGTTTTAGGGTTCAAATGAATCATCGTTAGGCCAGGGTTATTTATTTTCATGAGTGCAAGGACGATTTACTTAACGAGCGCCCGGATGATTTGTTTAAGGAGCGCCAGGATGATTTGTTTAATGAGCGCCAGGACGATTTACTTAACAAGCACCAAGATGATTTATTGATTGTGTAAGTTGGTGATTTCAATAGTGGTCCATTTGAGTCAATGATCAGAAACAATCACCAACCATTGTTCATTACCACTAAACTAATCAATGAATGTTCACTACATTAGACAGGGTTCCCATCAATCATCAACTGTGCCACCTGCCCTGACCGCTGCCCCCGGGTGGTGGCTGCTGGGCCCTCTTCGATTTTTTCTTCCAGCTCCTGAAGGAGGATGGGCGGCGGATCTGAATCTTGTCCGACAGCCCATGGAACCAAATGACACGCAATGGTTTACAATGGGTCAGTTGCGATGATCGTTCGCACTAGCTGACTATTCTATCCAACCAATTCTTTGAGGCCCCCCAATCAACACAGGTGCTTGGGGGGGCAGTGGACATCCCCAAGTGCCAGAACCAGGCTTCTAATGTTGCCCATTCAAGAAACATGGCCAAGCACCTGAAAACAAGTTGACATTGATTGATGTGATCAGGTTGGCAATTCAAAGGCGACTGTTAGTGAACCTGTGACATTTATAGTTATTACAGGAGAATCATATGATTCGTGGTAGGGGTGGCACCCACCGCTGAAAGTGCCCTACAAGCTCTACCCCGGCTGGGGTGACCTCTGGGGAACAAGGGCTGACGTCCTGACAAATTAAATTTGGACTGCGACACTGGCTAACCTTCAGCTAGTAGTAAGACAGATGTGTTTGTACTTTCTGCAAGCGTCTGCCAGCCTGTGGCTGGGAAGCGTGCATGATACTCACAATGTAAGCGATCATAACCAATGAGCATTTTTTTAAGTTAGTGGAGCCAGGTTAATGTCCTTTCTATTTGACTATTATTCTCAGTTCTGCCAATGGTTGAAAATAGACCAATGATGATCTTATCAAAATGGTTGATTGAAATTATCAACTATTGTTCTTCATTGATGGTAGCCAAGTCCAATGAATCAGTGGGACCAATCAACTATCATCATTTTGATGATATTGATTCAGTTATGATTATGATCTTGCTGTTTTGTTGCTGATTGTCATGGCCCACCAGATCAGTTTTGTTATTGCAGGTTGTTTTTTGCTGTCATTGTTTGACCGGGTTACTGCTGCAATTGTTATGTTTGTTGTTTTTGGCCGTCGATGTTGATATCTGTTGCTGTGTTGCTGTTGGTGATGATGACCCGGTCCTGTTCTACTTCAGCCTCAGCAACACTGCCCAGGACTCGTGCCCAACAGTTGCCCTAGTCTTTGCCAGCTTTGCCACCTGGCACCACGTTGCGTTGGCAGCGTGTCTCGAATGGACCCACCCATCACATCAAAGTCACGCTTTTCCTCCAAAAGCGCAAACACCCAACGAATCCCACACTGCGACAATTGCAATTAAATGCAGGACGTGACGGGTCAAGTTATATTTGTTAAACACATTCAGGCGGCCAAAAAAATTCCATAGCAGCTGCTGCAACCGGCTACTGGATCACAAAGGCTTGTTGCTTGGATCACAAACGCTTGTTGCTCAGGGATGGTGACATCTTGCGTCATGAACACGACAGCCCGTTTGGGCTGCAAGCCGTTGAGGCTCCACAACAACTGCCAGCCCATCTGCGCTGCTTTGCAATTCCACGCTGTGGCCGGGTCAGCTTCGCGTTCGCATCTTCAGCCAAAACACTTCGGAGGATATTTGCAGGGCTTCACGAAATATAAACGGAAGTGAAACGACAGAATTGGCGAGAACCGCTGATCAGCACAAACTCCTCCCATTGCTAAATTTGAAGGTTTTTCACTTCGTGGTCTTCTTCGCCTTCTTTGTCTGCATCATCTTCTTTGCCTTGGATTTCTCTTTGTCCTTAAATTTCCTTCCATAATCTTGGATTTCATCAATCGTTATGGATTTGAGGTAGTCGCAGTCGCACATCTTTTTTTCCGTTCCTGCCAAAGCCCCGGCCCTCACATCGTGTTTGGCATCATAGTCTCGGCAAGACATTTGACACAGCAACTTCAAAGTCTTCTTCTTCTCTTTGACGGCCAATGGTTCAGGAGCAAACAAAGCAGTGGATGCCATCACTTTAAACGAAAAATATCACTTCCAAGCGAGGCGTTGTCAAATGCACTTCGAACCAAAAAGGACTGATAGAAAGACTGGCGCAACCGATTGCCAAATCAATTTCAATTATACAGCTCAATCCAACCATTCATTCGACCAGTGCTGGTGAGCTTTACTGACACCATTAGAGCAAGATAAAAAAGAGAAAGTCAGTGATGACTTCTTAACCTCAGCACGGGTGAAAATCCGGTCAATGTCATTGAGGTTGGATGAGTGATAATGATGAAGATGATTTTGATGAATGGTGGTTTGGACAATGCTGGGACGATCTGGGATTTGTGCTCGTTATTCCCGTCGCAAGTTCTCACTGACGGTTCAACTGCCTTTCTGCCTCTTTCCCCAATGTTTTGCTCAGATTGATTTCCATGCTGAAACCCCGCATCGATCGGTCAGCGATTGACCGCAACACCTTGGATTTAATCGAAATGATATTCAGATGTTCTCATTGGGAAATATTGCATGTTTGGAAATGGCGATTATGTGGTCTGTTTGGACGCCAAAAAAAGCGGGGAAACTATGCGGGCGTCGAATACCCCCTATGCGGGCGTCTGCGGGCCGGCGTCGCATACCCCCGAAAATTATACTTCCTTTAAAAATATTCGGGCGTCGCATACCCCCTATGCGTGTGTCGCATACCCCCTGAGCGGAATTTCCCGTGTGAGTGTCGCATACCTAGATACAGTGTGTGATACTCTATTGTGAACAGAACATCCCCTATGTCGCTCATTGTGTTTTTCTCACCGATTTTATTGCTGATGTATGATTTGAAATCTTCAACATCAAAATCGTCAGGAGAGACTCTGCGAATTCCAAAACCACTTAGTCGTGTAGTTGGTCTGAACTCTGTTGGATGACTCCGTTTAGCCAAACTCCTAAATTTACTATTTGTTTATTCGGTGAGATAAACTCTCTGAAGCACACCAACTTTGATGCAATGTTGGATTTTTGCATTTTTCAAGAATTTTCCACTTCCTTCGAACCATTTGCCGTGCTCTCATTCACGACCGCCTTGAAATTCAAATTTGCTCCCGTTGAAATCCTTGATGTGGTCGCCAGACAGGATTTGCCTTCTTCCTCACTGATTGGCTTTGGTTTGCTGTTCGCTTTGAGCGCCAACTTCTGTGTAGAAGACACCTGTGACTTTGCTGACTGACGCTTTGGCGCCATTGCTCGGACTGAACGGGTTTGAAGGAAGCACCGAAGAAAAAACACTCGGGCAAAAACGCTTGTTCATCATTAACATCAGCAGCGACCACTGTCAGGACATCACTGAAAGCAACTCGCAGTCAAGCAGGTCTGTCAAGAACAAAGGAGTGAGTGAGTGAGTAAAGGACAGAATGGTGACAGTTTCAAGTCGAACTTCTGTCAAATTCGTTCAACGGCATTTATGCTTTTGTCCTTCTCGGGCAGCAAGGTCTCTGAAATCAGTTCCCCCCATTCTCCCATAGCCATATAGAAAACCGCTCTACACCACTGTTACCAGCACGGATGACTTCACTGAAAAACGGCGGTGAGTTCATATAGATAAGCATGTATGAGTGGAAGGTGTTTTAAAATCCAAAGTGCCTACAGTGATGGATATGACCTATGGCATGTCATTCACAACTCGTTCTCCTCGTCGTCAGTGGCTTCCTTCTCTTCCTCGGACTCTTCATCATCAACATCATCATCAATGGCAGCAGCATGAGGATTGGAGAGAAGAACTGCTAATGCGTCTGCCTGGCTTGCATCAAAAAGCTCGGGCTTTCCATAGGTGGTTGAAATGATGAGACCACCTTGGCATCTTGCGGGGGTTCTTCATCAACTCCACCCCGTCCAAGTTCAACGTCAGGGTGTTCCCCGCCTTGTTGGATAGGTTCGAAGTGTCAGCAATCTGACGACGAAGGGAGCCAACAGCGCAAGTCAAGGGCACACGCACTTCAACCTGAAAAGAGCCAAGGCGAACGATAAAGGTCGTCATCGTCTCACGCTCGTTCTTCTTCAACTGCTTCCTGTTCTCGTATGCCATCTTCTTTCTCTCCTCTGCCGTCTCTTTGTTCTTCTCTTTCCATCTCCTCTCGGACATTGGACTTCACTGCTGTCAACTTGTCCACCAGCGACTTTAAGTCGGTAGACATATTCTGCTCCATCTTCTGCTCATCCTCCAAGGACATCGTCGCCAACGTCTCAATGATGGCGTCCAAGTTGATGCCGTGGTAGTCCGTTGAACTGGATGCACTGATCGTCCAATCCATCAAAAGGAGGCTGCTTGCCATCACCCTTGCCAGTGCCATAACCGCTCTGCTTCGGCGCCATTGCTGCCAGGACGGGGTCAGAGGCACTAATGGAAACACAGGTCGTGGGATGAAGTGCTTGAAGCAAAAAAAGAACGATGCCCAAAAATGGTTCAAGGCATAAATCTGAAACGACTGCAGCTGTCATCAATCAAACAATTATCTGTCGCAACTTGAACGGCTGCTGCCAATCTGAAATCTGGGTGTCCGAGCATTAAGAGCGAAGAAGGTGCCAGGGAAAACGAAGCAAAAGCGGGGCAAACGGATTGAAAAACAAAACAACCACCACCAACCACAACAACGACCAAACAAAAAAAACAGGTGATAGTGATAGGTGAAACTTTTTGATAAAGAGACCTTAGAAACAACCTTACAAAAAACATCAAAGGTAATGATAATATAATCAAGCATAAACAAAAAAACAGGGGAACACTGAACCGTAAAACCCCACACACACACACACACACCCTTTCTACATTTTTGTTGGGGGTGGGGAGGGGTGGGAGGGGGTTCTTTCCGTGCATCCAAGTGAGACTTGGAAGTGGAAGCTGTCAAATAACGTACAGCTGACACATGCTGACAACCTGTCCAAAAATGGCCCCCCGAAGTTTTCTCATTAATCATGAAGAAATCAACAGGGCTTCATAATACGCTTTTATAGGGGTAGACCATTTGTGGGCCATCTGCGTCAAAACAAACGTATTCACATATAATTACGTATGCAGTACATGGATGCATTGTATGGACAACAACCCATTGCATTGGGATATGTTGGGATTGGTCGACCACCACACCTCCGTTCTTTTGCAGCACGGCTTCAGAGACCACGAAGCCGGTTTGGTCTAAATAGGAGTTGAAGAACAGATCGAAACCCTCCTGTCCCCATGAGATGCTGCTCGGTGCTGGGATAGTTCACCATGAGCCCTGCAAGGTAGCTGAACCAACCCCGTTGAGTTGTACATAGGCTATAACCATGGTTAGCTATCAGTTGCAAAGTGGTGGGTGGTTCGTTTTGCCATCCCAAACCCCATCTGTGAACCATTCAACCATTCCATTCCTAAATATTTGGAACAATGAAAAGATTCTGAAAATCCATCAGCCAGCCATAGGATGCTGGGGATTCAGTGTGCAACGGAGTAGTTCACCCCCTTTTTCGTATGAACCCGAGGTAAGTGGGGTGAAGCAAGTTACAGCTGCTTAGAGGCCCAACTTGTCGATGAAAACGGCACAACTTCCCGGGAAAAAAGTGATCTGTGTTGCTTGGCTTTGAAGATGAGTTGCGACGATGTTTGAAACTGATGTGGGCTCAACGATAATTAGAATGGATCATATATATATTTGTACTATAAATATATATATATATATATATATAGCTGCTGTTGGTTTGACTATTTGAAAACAAAGAAAGGTCAAAACATGTTTCGCCCATGGGGTACCGTCAAGGGCAGAACATACGATGATTAAAAGCGGTGCAGAAAGATGAGCTGGAAGACAAATTAACAACACATCTGGAAAATGAACAGCTGGAAATTGATAGATGGAAACCATATCGTATGCCGGAATCATTCCCTGTTGATTTTTTGTTTGTTGCCAACAGCTGGAGAATCCTGAGCCAACAATAATTAATTAATGACAATCAGAGAGGAAATACTATGCGAAGTGGCTTTTGGCAAGATAGCGAAGTTGGTCCATCATGAGGGTAGCTTCCAAATATGGCAGACAGAACTATACTGCTTAGTGATTAATTACATCTCAATCCAAAAAACATTACGTAGCCAATTAGATTATATTCCTCAGGTAGACCCATAGAACGTGATTGAAATCAAGAACATCCAGCAACCGGATTCAAGGCATTGTTTGAAACCAAACACTTCTGCCTTCCGCACATCCCGTGGCCTTGCGCCAAGTGCAGTTATGTCACCCACAGTGTCAACCCGTACTAGCTGATGAAGTCAGGGCATAGAATCATAAGATCTTCACATTCACAAACAATACAACAAACAAAAAGTGCATAGATTATCCAACAAGTCAGCCACGTAGTCAGGATGAATAAATGTAGGTTTACATGTCCTATTGTCAGGGTGAGATCAGGCGTTTTCAATCTCTGCCATGTGGGGACAAAACAAATAACGAGCAACAGCACAATGACCACCACCCAAGTCTCAAGTGAAGGTCCTTCCAGTCATCTTTTTGCAAGGTATTCTGCAGAAATAAAACTTGAATGATAGATGATTCGCAAAGAAAGACTGCCTCAGTTGAAGACCGCAAGGGGAGCATCACCTTCAAAAGCACTGACTGGGTACACCCGCCAACTTGTCTCAAGTTGTGGGTATGCGAAATGATTCCCATATGTCCCATACCTTGTGCAAATGCTCTGGTGTCATGTTTTACCCAGAAACTTGCGAAGGCGCTCCCGGATTTATATGTCAACAGAAACTCCTTCAAATTGATTCACGCGTGGGATGATATCCCAGTGAGCCATGGTGGCCGGCAATGAAAAACAAGGAATGATCACAGTATCACGTCACGAAAGCAGCCGGCTTCACCGCACCAGACATGAGTGAACTAGCCATGGGTCAAGGGAATATGGGTGGGGAATTGGAAACAAAACACCGAAGGATCTGAACCATGGTACTACCATGTAATCACTACCCACGTTTGGTTCTAGATGCTCATCAAGCGTATATATGTGTGTATATATATATATATCCATCTAAATTTGGGCATAACAACGAAACCTGGGATTATGGGAATTCCTCCACGTACCACCCAGGGTGGCAAACTGGGTAGATCAACCACCAACCAACTCACCAACCAATCAATCAGGCAGTTTCCCAGTTGCAAGTGCAGCTAGGAGAGCATGTATCGCCATGGCGACAACGGGACATCGGCCCAGTGGGTACTGGCGGATCAAAGATATCCTGGATTTCATAGGGCGGGTCACCCCTAAAAGCCTTGGTTTTACGTTCAAATGCTGCCCCTGCCCACAGCGAATCAAACGGGTTTATTAATTCGGGGTTGAAATTAAGTCATTTGCTCAATTATCAGCACTAGTATTGTTTGCCTTTTTGTTCACAAACATTCAATTTGAACATTTGCTAATTACAATGGCTGGCGAATAATCTGACATCATTGGACCACTGCAACGGAAAAGCTTCTTAAGGTCGCATCGCCCAGCCGGCAACTGATGAATGTCATGCTTTTGTTGGGTTCTCACTTCTTGCAACAAAATGAGCGACCAAAAAAATTGCCTGCACTGTTGTGGACTAGCTTCTTCTACCCACACCTTTGGGGGCAGCTTCCTATGGGCCGAAATCGCAGCAAGGGATGGAATTGGTGAAAACGAATCCGATCCTATCGACCGGTGACCATTGATTGGTCAACAAATTGCTATGGTAATAAATTATCAATCATCAAGAGGTTGCAGGGTTTTAAACAACCAATCAATCGTAAATGCGCAACTGCGAAACTGTCATAGAATCTTGCTACCCACCGGATGTAGCTCAGTCATGAGGGATCCCATCCCGATGTGCAGACTTGATGGAACCGAAGCCGTTTTCAACAACGTAGATGTGCTCATGTTGTGAGCGATCCACCAGGACAGCGACTGTCCCAATTGGAAGCTCAGCATAAACCCTTGCTATTTCCCAATAAAAGATGACTCATAACTTGGAACACAGAAAGAACTGTTGAGGTTCAAACGCCTTGACCAATGCATGGTCATTGACCACCTATAGTCATTGTATGGCCAACCATCCTCAAACGTAACTGACAATCCTGAATAGTGAAGCATCCTGAACTCTCCGCTAAGGTCATCAATGCTCATGTCGCCATCCTGAGACAGCATTAAGCATTATGATAAAACCTGAACCATCAGCATCTGCCACTAAAAACAAACCAGTGAAACCTTCTGGCTCTAACTTGGTATGATTTAGTGATAATCATGATCCCTGTCTCTGAATTGTTCCCAAATATCAGTGATCAAATTATCAAACATCATACAATGGCCAAAAACCAGTACGGATCAATATTAGTCAGCAACCATCAATACTAACACCACATCTCTATAATCATTGTCTATTACTGAACATTTGTTTAAACAAACACTATCACATAATCTAACCACTATAAACTGTTGAATGCTAGTCTATTAACAGGAACCATCTGTTCACCTCAACCACTACAATCCCGTGCTATAATCATCTATCAATTTCTTATTCACCATTATCAAACATTGTTATCCATTCTGCACGATGATCAACCACTATTAACCTCAAACAGCAGTTAACCTCAACTTAACTGATGATCATAAAGCACTATAGCCCGGCTGTCACGACTTTTCTCACGCGCCCAGCCTGCGCAGCTGGAGGCAGCGTGCACCCCATCTCTCTGGAATGTCAGTGGAATTGGATTTGCAAGGGCAACTTGAAAGATATGGATTTCCGTTGAAACAAATTCTATAGCGCAACAAACCCGGCTGGGGCCCCTTGTCTACAGATGGTGGACTGCGAAATGATGATATGTCACCAATATGACTCGCACGTGTTGGAACTTTCTGCAAGCGCAAGAGGCGTGGACAAATTTGGAAATGAATTTTGCATGCTAAGTGGCTGAGATCCCCTTGTCTACCCCTTTCGAGTTTGTCTCAAAGAATAGTTTTTGTGCGCATAACAAAAACATGTGTTACCATTAATTAACCATGTTTGACCCTGTTATACCATGGTTTTAAAGACATGTTTCATCATTACTTAACCATCTTTAACCATATTATATCATGGCTTTATGCGCATAAAAAGCCATCAATTCTCTGGATCCACACACGTGAATGGGCGACAGTTGTCACTTGGAACCAACGAATGGCACCCCTATCACAGTGTGACGGCACTGGTCATGGCCATGGGATTGGGCAGCCGCTCGGGCGGCCGGGTGCGGCTGACCCACGTCTAAGAAACAATTACAGTATTTGTAACTGGTTGGTGGTTTCAACCCCTATGAAAAATACTAGTAAACCAACCATTTGTTAAGAATTACTAGGGAAAATAAAAAATGCTTAAAAACCACCAAGCAGTGTAACAATTTGGATCATCATCTCAGGTAACTGGTTAGTAAGCTTGGCTATAGCCGCCTGATCAATGGTGATAACTACCCCATTAAGGGTAGTTGCAATCCTCATGGTTACTGACCAGGTACGAGTACCAGCTGTCGGATGATCTAAGTAGAGAGCGGGTTGATGTCCGCAACACGGCACCACATTCCAGCGAGAAGCTAATCGACAAATGCCATGACTAGCCGACACTCGGTCGACACATGCCATGGGTAGCCGACACTCGGCAGACTTGGCTAATCACTCCTGTTGGTTGATGGACGAGATTCTCCAATGGTCTTCCATCATGTTGAAAATACAGGGGTTTATTGTGGTCAATAATATTGATACTGTACTGGTTATTCA
The DNA here is from genome assembly GCA_009767595.1 of Symbiodinium kawagutii. Lineage (NCBI taxonomy): Eukaryota > Dinophyceae > Suessiales > Symbiodiniaceae > Symbiodinium > Symbiodinium kawagutii. The sequence goes on from VSDK01024584.1 coordinate 46,363, forward strand.
TCAGTATCGACCATTATAATCATTTTAAACCGTTACTCGGCTTCACTAAATCCGAATGAATTGGTGGTGAACAGCAGGTTCAAACCATCAACAGTACCTATCACAAGGGGAAGATTGGTGAGCCAAACAAAAGTGGCTGGGGAAAAATAGGAGAACAAGCGACAGGGACCCCACCAATGATACATTTCATTGGGGTCCAGTTCCTCTGGAACTGCTAGAATTGACCCCAGCTACAAACTTGTTGGTGTAACGGGGTCCTTGTGGAGTAGCAAGAACATATAGAACTGGGAGAAGCAACTCGTAGTCGGACCCAAGGACCCAGAGACATGCAACTCTCATTTCTCACGTTGGCACCCTGTAGCTCCGATCCCACTTCAACAATCCAGGTTGCATAGCCCACTATCTGAGACATTTCCCTATATGGGTGTCTCTCCAAATAGGGGTACCCATAAATCATCCAAATTATTGTTCACCATTTTTATCCATTTTGGGTAGTAAACCAACCATTTTGGTTGTACCCCCATTTTAAGAAACCACCACATGGTGGTTTCTCAAAATAGTGGTACCCCCAAATCATCCATTAATAGTCATTTATAGTAATAAACCAGCTATTTTTGGGGCTCCTTATTTCAAGAAACCACCATATACAAAAATGGCTGTTTGTCTTGCGACTTCTAGTGACGTTGCCTGGAGCGTCAAGATCTTGGGCCTCCAAGCGCCCCAAATGTGGTTGAAAAACATTGAGGCAGCAAAGCAACCAATTTTCGCGGAGTTGGTAGTCCTGGTACACTTACTAGTGATTCTCATTAATTCATGAGCGCAAATTAAGAGGATTTCGAAAACTGAAAGTGTTGTGTACATGTAAAACTCAGCTGAGCCAATGGCGAAAGAGTTCCAACTTGTTTCATCTACCACAATTATATACACTTTATTTTACCTCGTACGTTGATTCATTTCCTAGATCCTATAAGACATGCCGTTGTCTTTTCCTTGAGACTGCTCACTTACCTCCACAGAAGGCAGTGCTCGGCCCCATGTGCAAATCTTTAATTTGCCGCGCCGAAATCGCCAACGCGGTTTGGGCGCGCAAAGGCGCAAATAACGATCGCAACTGGTTTCACGGATTGCATGGAAGCCTCACTTCGGGATGCAAATCCGGATGGCCAAGGCAAGCAAGAAGTTGGTAAATCTGAAGAACTGCTGGTGAATCATGAGCTATGATATATCATAGTTGCCCATTCATTAACTTATTAACCATTGTCATACTACATATATTCTTATCGCCCATCATGTGGATCCATGAAGTATGATATAAAATATAAACCACAACAAACAATTGTTTCAGCTTCAACATAGTGACTGGTAGGTGTGCCTGTGAGGGCTGTCGGGCTGGACTTGTTGACTTTGATCATGGCACGGCTGGTGATCGCTGAGACTATCCAATTTCCGCGCATTGGGAAATTGCAAACAAAAATGAGAGATTCATCATTTGGGTGTTTCTCAAAATAGGGGTATCCCTAAATCATCCAATGGTAACAATTTAGAGTAGTAAACCAACCATTTTTTGGGGGTTCCCTATTTTGAGAAATTCCCATTTATATCATTGCACATGATCTTGAAACCAACATTTAAGCAACATTAGCCACACTTAACAAACGATTGATAGAGAAACAACATGTCGCAAACATATCTAATTCCAGTAGAACCACCATTTCAGAAATGGCAAACACATATGCACATATGGTATTGCAAGGTTTACAATCATAATTTATAACAACCAACTATGATATACTATGACTACAGTAGAGACGTTTGGCAAACAACATATGAACAACCATCAGGTCAAATAACAACCCTCTAAGACTGCAGAAAAGGGTCCGCGCTCCCAAAAACACCATGTCTTAGGTCCAAACTCTTCCAGCCTTATCCGTAGCGCAAGAACATGAGCAACCTGCAACGCCACCCAACCGGGAAATCTGGAGCCAACTGAGAATAAATGGGCTCTTGAAGTACTTAAGCAGGAAGACGCGCTTAGGACCTAGGCTCCGCTGCTTCCTGCATAGACTGCTATGATTTTTTTGTTCACCAAGCTACATCGTCTCTCAATCTCCACGGCCATCGAAGTAGTGAGCTGCTAGGTGTTTCATGACTGCTATTGAGATGTGTGCATCTTACAATAATTAACCTAAGAGGATACCGAAATTGTGCCCGCAGCCAGTAGTATTTGGCCTACCAATAAACCTTTGAAGCCCAACCCGATCCTTTTTGTTCACCCAACAGCCGAAGGTGGCACCGGAAATGGCTTCGCCTAACATCACCAGTTGACAGTTGAGGCCAATAGATCAAATAGGTTGTCAAAATAGATCAAATCTCTATCAATAGTTTCAATAGTAGGTTATCAAATAATAGATTAGCAACAATGCAATTAAAATCAAATAGCTTAATTATCACACTTGTTGGGGCCAAAATCCAAATCATGTTATCAACTCAACTACTCTGAAAGACGATCGTCCTGGTGGTTCACCAATCGGGAACTCGAAATTCCAAGCGCACCTTTGTCGAATTTCATCTTCTGGTCGGTCAACCTGATACAACAGAGTTGGATGAAGAGCTGAGGCTCAAAACAGGGCCCCCTGATGAATCCCTGGTTTGTGGTCATAAATAACCCCTTCCGAAAAATATAGGTAAGCAGGTAGGCAACCCCATCTTCCAAATGCATCCCCAACCATCCCACAAAATGAGCACAGCTTTCATAGGGAAACCATCACCCCATCTGGCAGCAAGCTCTTGAGAAGATGTGTCCAACAGTCTAAGGGGCACAGGGCAAAATGTCAATATAGTCATTCATTCACCACCAGCAAATAAGGTTCACACAACGAACACTGTGCTGGTGCTGGGGAATGGATAACATAGCAATAGTAGTAATGATTTGTATTTGTGTAACTATGCATTAACCATTTCTGAACAACACCTGGTTGGAGATTGTTGGTTACTCTTAGTGTTGGTTTGTAACGCCTCATAGTTGATGATAGGAACGGTAACCAGCCTCAGACAGCCGTGACATGGAAAGATTATGTTGCTATAGCTTCCTGCAAAATCGGAAACAATTTGTCCATATGAAACCATCATGGATGAAGCACCATCCTACAAATTTGGAAACTGCTGATTGCTTGGCAATTCATTTTATGTCATCCATAAAATTGTTATTTTCCCCTCAAATGACAGGAACCTAAGTATCCAAAATGTATATTCATCCTTGCAGCTGCCCCCAAATAGATCTTCACTCTTCCCCCCACAATGTATCAGCAACATCCGTGAGAACGGCCGTCTTTACTAGGCAGACCACCAAACCACCATGATGTCTTCGTTGTCCACGATGAATCATCGATTCAACATCGTTGGCCATCATCAATCAGAGACTGACCATAGATCATCATTGATCAGCCATCTTCCAGCAACACAACTTGTCAGAATCATGTGCTTTGATGATCATCAATCATCAATCAGCGATTCCACGTAGCCAGGCTGGGCGTCCCAACCAAAGTGCCCAGGCCAAGGTTGTGCAGGGCTACATTGAGATGATTCGAGTCAGCACTGTGTACCTGGGATCCGCTTCCGGGACCGTGGCTTGGCTTCCAAGCGGAGGGTGGGGTGGGACCGACCATGGGGAGGGACCAACTGGAACGGGTGAGGACTTTTGGACAAGAAATGATTCCCCTTAAGCTTGGGAGATTCTGATGACTAAATTGAAGGATGAAGCAATAAACACAACGTTGTATGAAAAACTGCCAAGTGCTTGATTTCCGACAGCAAGTTTGTGATGCTAGTGTTGTCATTGCATTGCACACTGTGATGATATTGGCATAGCCATGCGTAGCCCCATTGACTGAGATGCAGTGAATCCGAGTTATGATGATAACCCAAAGACAACCTAAACCCACTAGCCCACCAGCCGATTGGATTCCTGTCACTGATTTGAACATACTACAAATGCCGCTCCTATTCTTCACATTGTAATATAACCGTGGGTCAATACCTGTGCCCCTGGCTCATTCCATCCCGTCAATGACCAAACTAGTCTGGCTGCTGAGATGTTCATTTACCCATTTCTTAGTTGATTAGTATTAACCCAGCTCACTACATAAGTCGCCATATCCCCTACGCAAGTGATTTCAACTGTTGGTTTTCATGCCATGCTTTATCAACCATCAACCAGCCGACCCATGTGGTCCAAGCTCTCTGGAACGTTGTAGGCTGCAACGTTGGCTGCTGGAATTCTGCACCGCTGGTGGTGGAAATCATGGGACTCCGCAAGACAAGGCATACAAGTAGCAGCCTGATACGCGCGTTTTATCAACCATAATTTCTGGCTCTTCTTATGCTTTTGGCAGTATGGTTAGTCCTACCCATGTGTCAACACCCACACAGCTGGTATATCAGGTATATCATGTATTCAATGTATTCTCTATTTTAGTGGGCTACTAAAAACAATATATATATATATATATATATTTACATCTATCTATCTATCTATTTATCTATCTATATATGAAATCATATTAACAAATAGTCAAATATATATATATATATACATATATATATCGTGTTTTCTCGTTTCTAGTTGGCTACTACATCTCTATTTGCAAAATAACTATATCATATCAACCGTCAGTAACAAGGGCATTGGTTGCAATGCCAACCGTCTCATCCATGAGTTTGGTCTCAACCTTGCGGACTGAATACATCGCCCAGATCGTGACAGTTCTAGGACTCCGCGCCCATTGGACTGTCATGCCAGTCAACTTGCAATAGGTTTCCTGAGCAAAAGAAGCTCAACACCCCTGGGAAACCACAGTTTTGGCGCTACAGGACCATCAGTTGAAAGGTAAAAGAAAAAACAAACAGGCGATGCAGTAATTGATAGTTCGGCCAAACAAACAAATAGATCAATGAATTGAATAGTTCAAAGGTAAATATATTACAGTGATTATTCATTGTATTGTTTGGATAAAAACATGTACAGCGGTGATAAATTGATGTGCATGCATATATGATTAGACATGATTGTACAGGAATAGCAAGCTGGTTATCGCACATATAACTGTATAGAATGCCATTTGTAGGTTACTAAATGATGTGTCACTGCAGATGTTGATCACTATCTCGGGTAACCATTTAGCATTATTGACCTGTGTAACTTTAGTAGTTCACGCAAAATCATCAACCATTGTATAGTATAGAGAAAGTACAACATTGAAACGGCAGGAAAAGCGACGAAACAAATGCATAGGATTTGCGTGGGCAAGATTATGCATATTATGCAAAGAGTCAACAAAAACAATGTGGATGGAGGCCTGCAAATGCATCTACTGTAGATCTACAGAAGAAAGATTGCAGCAAATCAATGCAGGGACAAAGTGAACAAAATGAAACTTTGCAGAGACAAGGTTTAGCCAGCAACAAAGTCCTGGTTCCGCCTTTTTGTGTTCTCATGCAACTGGACCAATCCGGAGATTTGTACATAAGGCTTGCTTGTCTATCTCTCGCTACATGTCTGTCTGTGTGTGTGTGTGCGCTGAGAAATCCAAGGATGCCTCGATATGTGTATACATAGCACGCGCAAGTTTATACGCATCAGTCCATGTTGGCCCATCACTGGCGAACAATGTACATGCAAAACTATTCCAAGGTTTCCCCGACAACTTGAGCTGGTGAACGAAAACCAGTGCTTAAACCGATGCCCATCTCCAAAATGATAACCTGAGCTGGTTGGTGGTATCAACCCCTGTGCAAGAACATCAGTGAATCAACAATGCCACACAGGGGGAAAAATAACAACTGATTGAAACCACCAACTATATGTATTAGTTGTTTAACCATACCTGGTTGTTACCGTATGCCCTTGTTGTCAACCATTATCAGCTGTCGCTTTCCACTATCAACCACTTCCATTGAACATCATTAATCCAAAAATGATCTTAGAGAATTGTATTTCGCTACTTCCACCATGGATTTGGGCCGTCAGAGTCACTCGAGCATTTCCAGCATATTGGCCGACGCCCTTTTTGAACGTCTCCTGTGGCAAGAGCCAGCTGGTTGGCTGGTGGAGTGGAAACTCTGTGAATCTGCAATGCATTACTGGTTGGTGGTTGAACCACGTCATGAAACATATGCGCAAGTCAACCAACCAGAGGGGTTGTAAGTGATGAGTTATCACCCGTTTGAAACTGCCAACTAGATGGTAATAAATGTTTTCAATTGGTAATACTAGGGAGAATGATAACTTTTGAAACCGCCAACCCGATTATGATGGTCAATGATGTTGAACCTCACTGTACAATTTCCAACAAAAATATGGTGAGTAGGTCATTGATGGGCAAACCAATATCCAAAAACTGGCTATTGCTGATTGCAAGTTCATACTGGTGCTTCCCCTGCTAATCCTGTGACCCGAACTGCCCATCTCAACCTAACCTAAATGCTGCCTTTTTCAAGGTTGATATTTAGCATCCACACTTAGTATCTGGTTGCACCCACCATGGTGATAGGCTTAAACCCACCTTAGAAAGCGATATATCACCATGGTTGCATCTCAATGATAACCAGTCAAGCCCTTTCTTTTGGTGGCGACCACGCCTTGTCTTTCTTGCCCCAGAGCTGAGTGATGTGGAAGAATTTCTTCCCAGCTTTTCGCGCCTGCCCCACGGCGCAGGAGATCCAGAAGCTGGGAACTGGGAAGTGGCTTCCAAAGGTTGGGCCGATGAAAATCATATCCTCAACCTTTATGGAGCCCAGGACTATGGTACCCAATGCTCAAGTTGAGCCAAGGACTAAGCTCCAAGTTTCCCTCAACGAGAGAAAAAAATATTCTCGGGTTGGGCATTGGAAGTGGTGCTATGTTTTTTTCTCTCCGTTGATGGAGCCAAGGACTATGCCCAACTGTGAATCACAGAACCCTCAACAAACAACTAGAACATTCGAACACTATCAGCCACCTACAGCAGTTCTAATGAACAGTACCACCTGCCCTGCCAGCTTGCCTCACCAATGTGATGCTCCAATTCCTGCAGGTGCTCTCGATCTCGAGCCTCCTCTGCCTCGACCAATTTCTTTGCAATCTGTTGGATTAACCGGTTAATCCAACAACTCAAGTTGATAACCAATTGCAAAGTCATTGGGATTGTTTTCAAACAAATGTTCCAAACCACCAGCCAACAAGCACAGGGTTGGATATGGTGGCATATGGGTGGATGTCAAATAGTTCACGTGGAATGATGGGTCCTGACCCGATCATCTGTTCTCATGCTTGGCATAGCTGACTACCATTCATCATGGTAGTGCCTGCTTAGCATAGTCGGAGTATTCTCACTATTGAGCAGTAGTACAGCCAAAATAGTTTTAGTAAGTTATAGTAATTCATCAAACTGATGACAGTTACGATTCATACAACCATAATAGCTACACTTAATCAAACCGATGATAGTTCCTGCTTGGCATAGCCGGAGTGTTGTCACTACTGATTCACACAACCACAATGGTCAAGGGCGTAGTTGTACTTACTCAAACCAATGATAGCTCCTGCTTACCATAATAGTTGAGGCCTTAATTATACTCAATCCAACCGCTGATAGTTTCTGCTTAGAAACTAATTAGCTTACATGATAGTCAGTGGCTGATTTAGAAACCAATTAGCTTATATCAATTACTTAGCAACTAATTAGCCATCAAACTATATGGCTGTGGGTCAAAACCCTATACCCCTGGCTCCCCTACCATTAACCATTGTTTTCCCTATAAAATGGTCAGTGAATATCTTCCATTATTGGTTGGTTAATTTTGATTCATAGCCATATTGACTGACATGATAAGCTGATTTAGAAACCAATAGCCTACATCCGTTAGCAACAAACATAATCATCAAACTATGTTCATATAGTTGGTACATATCCCCTATTATTGTTGGTTGTTATCCCCTATTAAGTCAACGAAAACCGGCAACCTGTCAGAATCAATGCTAGTGCTGTTGCTTCGTCGAAAATCAGGTTCGCCTCTGCGGCCTTGAGCCGTTCAGCAAACTCCGCCTGCGGAACACCGGCGCCGTGGGGAGGGGAAGCGTGGCTTGGTCGTTGACAGCTTCGATTTTTTTTGGGGTACGCATGTCATGGCTCACATCTGAAGGACCGTTCACATGGGTGATTTTGATGGCATGATGAAAGGCATGGAGAACATAGAGGCTTGTGGACTCTGTGAAAGTTCTGTACAGTTTACGTATGCATGCATCAAGTACAAGCTTGTATCGTGGGTTGGCAGGTCAGTTGCTCAGGAGCCTCTTGATCATTGATTAGTTGCCTTGCTGGTTAGTTACTTGGTGAATCAACTATTCGAGCAGTCAGTTTGTGGCTTTGTTTGTTCCAAGGCCGCACATGGCAGCCAATCTAGTGTCTTTGTGGCACTGCCAACCGCTCAAACATGCCAAAACAAATGATATCTAAGGTCATGTCACTATGACCAATCAGTATTGATCCTAAGATCTTCCTGACAATGAGTGTGTGTATATATATATATATATATATCGCAAATGTAAATGGCCGGTGTTTCATGTTTGTTCTTTTGGTTTTGCCAGGTTAGTGAGGGTACAGCAAGCTCACTGTCCCTCTGGGCATGACTGCGAGCTGGGAAAAAATCCAAATAAATGCCAAGTAGAATGTCAGGTAAAATGCAGAAAGCAAGTGTCAGAACAAATGTCAAGCTAAGTGTCATCCATCGTAGAGAATGTCAAATACTGCAACTTGTGAGGTCGAAGGCTAAACAGAATGCCAACTCAAATTCAGAATGTATGTCAGGTAGACTGTCAGATTGAATGTCAGAATGTAAATATATGCCAGATAGGCCAAACAGAATACTAAATGCAATAGCGGGTCAACTATCAGAAAGAATGCCGTACAAACAAGGGTGATCCCTTGCTAAAAGTTTCTTTCTTAGTGGCTATATGGTAAATTGATCATATTCAAGAAAACCTAAAACCTAAGGTAGTAGCTGCAAGCCACCCAAAAGTGTCAGAAAATAAAGATGTCAGGCTGTCATGCGAAGTGTCGATTGCAATTCTTTGATAACATGCCAGACCGAATACAATCTAGAATGTCACAGTGGATGCTTGTCAGGATGTCGAAAAAAACGAGAGAAAATGTCAAATGACATGTAAGGGCGATCATCATCCAAAGTAACATATAGTTGATAATTACTGGTTGATAGAAGGTAAATCTGATTATGAGTAGTTGTTGAACGGCTATGATTGAATCAACGTTATTACTGTGCTCAATAACCATAACACGATTCTGGTCAACAGTTTTAAGATGTTTTAAATATAATACGGATCACCGTGTTTTTGCTCATGTCTGCTCTAGTGAAAATACTACTTGATTAATGATAGATCCGTATGCGTGAGCCAGCCAAACTTTAGCCATAAACAGGTGCTTTACCATGCTGCCTATAGAGGGTCTATTAGGATCTACCATCAATTAACCATAACCCGCACCTCCAACAAAACTGGTTGGCGGTTTCAACCCCGTCATGAAAAATGTGCCTGTCAAACAACTAAACATTTGTAAATACATCTGCGACAATAAAACATGTTTCAAACCAGCACCTAGTGGTCATTCAACCATTTTTCGTTAATATCCCCGTGTTGTTGGCCATCATTTTTGTTGTCAACCACTGGTTGGTGGTTTCAACCCCTATGAAACATATTAGTCAACCAACCAATCATTCGTAAATACTGGGAGAAAAAACAAATGTCAATCAACCACCAACTGGATTACTATTAACCACCAGCTACCATGAGCAACCAAAACCCTAAAGAAGGTATGTTTTTACGCTCAAAATATGGCTTATAACCTATAAAAATGATGGTTTTGGGGGGCGAAGGTAGAAAGTGATTGTAAAAGACTGCTGGCTCTCGGTTCGCTCGCCTTCTCCTCCTCCGAAGTCTGAAGCACCGTCTTTTGCACCACCGCATCCACTGCGCGCGTGCGAACCGGTTCGCGAGTCACCTCTCCCAACGCGGTTCGCTGCGGTTTGCTGTTGCTGAGAGCTGAATTTGACTTCGTGCAGCATTCGACGTAGCGGAAAAAAGTCGGAAGTTTGAACAATTGAACAATATATTTAACCATTCAGGTCTATCCCATGCTGATGTAACCTGATTTCTTGTTTTCTACGCTAGACCGCAAGGAACTTGCAAGCTTGCAATGGGGTTGAACGTGGACTCTTTTCTTTTGGACCTATCCAGCTCTCCCAAAAAAAACTGCGGTTGACACAGGGTTGCCAATATATAGTTGAATGGTGGTCAACAAAGGTTTATCATTTCAACTACCATTTGGTGAACGGGCACTCCTGGTAGCTCCTGGCCTGGCTCCCCCTTTTAAAGGCCCAGAGCAGGGGCAGAGTCTTTTTTTAAACATTGGAGCCCTTTTTTCTGACATCAGGGCTTTTCTTGTCAATTGGAATTCCTCCATTTTAACAGTGACCTCTTCTTTTCAACATGGCCCGGGTTTTGGCACAGTGACCACTTGTTTTCGATTCGGGTTGATGGTTTCAGGGTTTATGGCTTTAGGGTTTCTGGTTTTACACTTGAATATTTTAGGGTTGGTTTTACGGATTGTGCTTTTGAACTTTCTGATGCTAGGACCGATTCAGGTTTTATGGTGTCAGCTTCGTGGTCTTGGGATTCATTTTAGGGATTATGTTTTTATGTTTGATGCTAGATTGCGTTGTGGTCTTAGGGTTGGTTGTTTATGGTTTCACGCTTGGTCTTACGGTTTATGGTTTTTCAGTGTTGGCTTTTTCGTTTGGATTAATGTTGTTGTTGTCGTTGTTGTTGTTGCTGCTGTTGCTGTTGCTGTTGCTGCTGCTGCTGTTGTTGCTGCTGCTGTTGCTGTTGTTGCCGTTTTTGCTGTTGTTGTTGTTGTTGTTGCTGCTGTTGTTGCTGTTGTTGCTGTTGTTGCTGTTGCTGCTGTTGCTGCTGTTGGTGTTGTTGTTGTTGCTGCTGTTGTTGTTGTTGTTGCTGTTGTTGTTGCCGTTTGTTATTGTCGTTGTGGTTGCCATAGCTGCTGCTCGTCTTGTTGCTCTGCTGATATGCGCAGGGGAGTGGTGCTAGAATAGTGGCAGGCGCTGCATTTGTGAATTTATATGCTGATTTCGCGTGGCAGGGGCAGCGCGGGAGGGGGGATCGGGGGGGAGGGCTGAAGAGGGGCTGGAGCGTCTAAGCAACATCAGATCAGCCACAGCGTCTTCGCTCGGACAGCTACTTTTCTCTCTGCTGAGTCTTATCTGAATCCTCTATCTCTTTGAGCATTATGGCGATCAAAGTATGCTCTTGATCTCACGCACGTGCCCGAGGGTTAAATATCGTCCAAAAGAAACACGGGCACAAGTTCAAATGCAATGAGATGAGCATTGACGCCATGTCGTCTCAGATAGAGTCAATGTTAAACTCGTCGCGGAGTGTCAAAAACAATTCAGGGACCTATCACTACCGACCAATCTCTGTCGAAAGGTGACTGCGCAAAGGCTTCTTTTTCATGCCTCGGACTACTGTCTGCGCGGTGCAAAAACTATCTAGGCACTACTGAGTGTGCAGATTCAGAAGGTCATACAAAAACAAAGACCAAAACACGAAACAACAGCTTAAGCGGATCTCCAATATCGCTCTTTGAGCAATAATGGACAGAAATCGGATTGGGAAATTCGAATTCCGGTTCGGATTGACTATTTCGAAATGTGAAAAATCTTCATCAAAGATATTACCTCTTCTTGAGTAGAGCATATACCTTGATGTGCCCGTAAATTAAACACGCAACTACCGAAGGTGTCTGCACAAGAAAGAACACTAGGCCTCTCACTTGTACTACCTTCTCTTCTGAGAAGCATGTGCTCTTACTTCTTTTTCCATCCTTTGCCACCACGAGACTTACCACCACGAGATGCATATGATGAAAATGAAGAGCTCCGTTGATGGTAGTTCTGTCTGCCTTCCCATCTACTTCTGTTTTGGAAGTAATTCCATCCTAGTAGAGAGTGATGATGGACAATGGCCAGGATGGAACTACTTCCAAAACAGAAGTAGATGGGAAGGATCACAGAACTACCATCAATGGAGCTCTTCATCTTCATCATATGCATCTGACTGAAATGAAGAATTCTCCAACAGCATTCATGTGATCTTCATCATTAAACTTGTTCACATCCTCGTAGAGACTTGTCAACCCCCAGAACAGGATACCAGTCACAGCTGCGCTGCCTCTGTGCGACACACTGGGCAAATGAACTGCTTCGTTTGAAGCCAGCGATCGATGCAGGACCAGCAAAAGCTATGGGAGCACTGGATGGTCGCCGCATGGACCAGCCAGTCCTGGGCGAGGGAGGAACCTTTGGCCTTGAAGCAGTCGTAGTGGCAGCATCTGTTGCTGGGGGGTTTCCGTCAAGGGCCGCTAGGGCTCAGGTGGATATGGCTTACTTGGGGGGAACTTCATCAGGGTATACAGTAGCCACAAAGACATGCTGGCGACCACAGATTATGGAATAACAACTGCATGATCTGGGGTCCTGTGGTGTGAAACACTGGTGCTGGGCATGGACATGATAGAAATACATCCAACACCCAGTGGTATGAGTCAGTGACTCACTTCTATCAAAACATGACTAGGAGAAGGGGGCACATGCCAACTCACCAGCTGACCAGCTTACCTTCATCATGGTGGGATGAAACCCATGGTATCCCTGTGGTGCTACCCCCTAAAGGACCCAACTTTGCAGAGCAGCTGTAGTCCTCCGCGAGCGCAACGGTCTTTGCAACTCAACTTACAAATTAAAGCACTGGTAAGTAAAAATAACACAGAATGCACAAATCAGAATAATGAATGTATGATGGAACTTCACACCCACCAAAACTTCATGATCGACTTTCACACGATAAAATCATGACTTAGTATGTTTTTCAAAAAAAATGTAGAATTTAACGTAAACACATATCACAATATATCTGCATAGATACAAACAACTATTGAAACATTGTATATACAACTCAAAGATTGCTCTGGCAAAACTATACAATACTTGGCAGTCATAGCACGTTGCAACCATTTTGGACGGCCATCCTCCAGGCCCTCCGGCGACGCACAGACCCCGCGCGTCGCGGGCCTTGCAAATGCAACACGCCAATTCGCTGCTCAGTTCTGAGACTTTCAGGCCTGCCTGGCCGCGGACTTCCCGGGCAAAAATGAACTGACCAACCAAGCAACCAAGCAACCAAGCAACCAACCAACCAACCAACCAAGCAACCAACCAACCCAATGGTTGGTGGTTTCAACCCCAATGAAAATATTAGTCAATCAGCCACTTGTTGAAAGCAAGGGAAAATAAAAACTGTCAATCAAACCACCAACCAGCTAATTTCCCACATGTTTGCATCTCATGAAGCCTGTGGTATCAACAACAGCCGTTCAAGTTGACAAACATACCCCACGCCGACAATTTCCTCCATGACTAGGAAAACTATTGACACTATTGCTTCCGGTTTGTATTTGTGAAACATATGGGTATGTGCCAAAATTGGGTAACAAATAAACAACCAAAAAATGATCATTTTTTGGGGTACTATTATTTTGGCACATATACATACATATCCATATCATTAACCATTGTTTTCCCTATTATTGTTGGTGGTTATCCCCCTTTGGTTGGTTGGTTGATATTGACCCATATCCATATAGAATTGTAATTTCTGTGACTATACGAAACCTCCATGACTCAACCCCTTCACCTGGTGGAGGTACGTCCCCGGACATCGCTGGCCTGTCGCTTGGCTTCCCTGTCCTTTTGCAACTCCTGGGAGTTGCACGGATTGCAGTGCTGCGAGGGATGACTTGCCAGGAGTTGCAATGATTCAAGTTGAAAACATGTTTGATATGGTTCTATTTATTAATGTTGTTCATATCATTATCAAAATCTAATTATATAAATTATACTATCATGTTCTATATCATGATCGGTATTGATTGGTTCTATAATTGGATATTGATCATCATATATTAATTTCTACATGCATCTACATAGACAAATAAAGTAACACATTCAAACTGATATATACAACAGTTTATATCCACTATTCGACTAACCATGGTCACTGTTGATCAACTACTGGTTGCGATTTACAAAAAAACAGCAACTAAATTGGTTGGTTGTACAATAAAACATCATGGAATCTCAGTTCCCTTCGCCAAGAGGTTGAAACCAGAGACACCAGCCCGGATTTTTAGGTGGCACAACCATGACGGAGTCTCCAGCTGTGGTGGTGAGCAAACTGTGAAAAAAAAACAATATCTGATGATATATCTGTATGCATTGGACGCACAGCTGGGTCATCATCGGGAGCTCCGAATCACTGCCCTTGGCTCCTGCTCCAAATCAGCAATGCGTTTCGTTTGAAGCAGCATCTGCGCAATGCGTGTGCACACAAAGCGGCGGTGCATGGCCCTTGCCATACACAGCAAAGGATGAATTTCTACCAAATGGTGGTTGACACAGGTTCATGTTGGTGAATCATTGCCAAACATATGGTGCTTTTTTTGGTTTCTCAAAATAGGGCTACCCTCAAGTTATCCTTATATTAGCCATTTGTTTGTCATCAACCAACCGCTTGTGGGGGTCCGTTTGGCTTGAGAAACCCCCATTGACCGTGGTAAACAAATGAGTATTTCTGAGAAATAGGAACCCCCCCAAAATGAGTGGTTGATTACTATAGATGCTTAACATTGGATAATTTGGGGATACCCCCAGCTATTGAGAAACCACCATTTCCCGCTGGGTAATCTGCAACCATCAATTAATAATCAATTCACCTTTGATCAAAACCATTAAGTTAATATCAATCAACCGCTTGTTCATGAACTTAGCAAAACAAACACAAGGAATCGGTGAGCCACTTGTGTCCGCCACAGTCAATCCAATCAAGCCATTGCATCACACGGCAAACACCTCCGCCATGCTGCCATTGTCATTGCTCTGCGGTGCCTGTGGCCGCAAAGTTGAACACAAGTAGATGTGATGAAATATAGTAAAAGTAAACACGATTGCAAAGAATGACAACCGACATCAACAATGACATCAACAATGACATCAACAATGACATCAACAATGACATCAACAATGACATCAACAATGACATCAATAATGACATCAACAATGACATCATCATCATCATCATCATCATCATCATCATCATCATCATCATCATCATCATCATCATCATCATAATCATCATCATCATCACCATCATCATCATCATCATCAACATCAACAACAGCAATCTACCGACATCAAACACAACCACAATAGCAACAATCAATGGTAGAACAATTGTTGTAACCAAACCCCCTAACAGCAATAGCAATTTACCATACCAATCCAGAAAACACAACAATGAACGCAACTACACGACAGAACTTGTATGGCAAAAAAAACCCGGGGGTTCCTACAAGTAATTGTCCCATCAACCCAGTGAGACAAACACCAAACATCGATTTAATGCATCCCAAGTATGGTTCGTCAAATCCCATCTCGCGTGATTGCCACACTGTCTCTTTGCGAGGCCTCGCCCACATATACAACATTTATTCTTAGTGCTTACATATGCAGTATATCATAATTTGGTTGGTCATGATTGGAAACATTGCTTGAGAATGGTCAATCACGGCAGTGACCATGCTCAATGTTCATTAATAGTGGCATGTGTATATGTTTGGAAACGGTTTCCTCCATTCTTTCTTGACACATCTTAGGAGGATACGCCCGGGGACCTTGCCCAAATCCGCACTGTGCTAGTTATGTCCATCATGGGAGATCCAGCGGTTGGCCAACTGCTAGTAAGCCACCCGTATTTGACGGTATATCTTATGGCTATGGGTCAATATTAACCAACCAACTAGTGGGGGATTTCCACCAACAATAATAGGGAAAACAATGGTTAATAGGGGGGAACCAGGGGTACAGGGTTTTGACCCACAGTCATATCACCAGCTATTTATACATGATAAAACTTAGAATTGTTCGTTCATACAGATCCCACCTCAGCACTTCAGCTAGTCAGCAAACATGGGAATCTCCAGATCCCGTGAAACGTTCACCAAGCATTACACATATCAATGCTTCAATTCATAAATTGAAACACTCCTCACACCAGCCAGCAATGGTAGAAGCATCGCATCGGTTGCTGCTCAGCTTGGCCGTGCCAAGGAAGTCACTTGCTAGAAGCCATGTTGACAGTCCCGGTAACAGATGAGCCAGGGGAACTAGAAACTCAAGTAGACATGACTCTTAGTTCATTATTGGGGGCTGCATGGTGTCATGGACGCGCACAAATGCCGCCTAGGCATCTGACTGGTTGAGATAGCCGGTAGCATATATCATCATGACTTCCCAGCTCATACCAAAAAGTTGATCAGATCATCATCAAGCTGGTAACCATGAGTTTGCATCCATTTGCCCGGTAGTTACCCCAGTTCTGTCCACTTAGCGTTTGGGGTGGGGCCCTGGTCCCCATGGGCCCAGCCCTGGTCCCTACCCGGTGCCCGCCGCGCGGCGCTGGCCTCGAAGATGAATTCGAACTCGGGCGGATTGCTGCGCTTGCCGAAGTTCACCACATCGCCGTTGCGTAGCGTCCTGGGGAGGTGTCTTCCCCAGGGTTCCCTAGGGGTTCCCTAGAGGTTCCCTAGAGGTTAAAGGTTCCCTAAGGGTTCCCTAGGGTTTCTCGGGGGAAATCATGTAGCGAGGAAGTTGATGAATGTGACCATCTCTGAATTGTTTCATTCGAGGGAAATCGACCTGGGAAATCCGTTTAATCGGTGGTGAAAACTAACAAGGCAATCATCAGTTATCATAAGCCATCCCAATAACATTACTTGTACAATCAACCCACCATCTAAATATTGGGAAAATAACCCATGGTTTAAGTTTTAACTACCAACTAGAGGTCAATGAGACCACGATAACCATGACTGACTGGGTAAAAGCCAGGAAAACATGAACAAGCACTTTACTGACTGTTCAATGGCTTATCCTTCTGGCAATTTATTTAAGAAATACTTTGAAATGGAATAAATGGAACACCTACCACAAAAGAAAATGTTTTACATGTCATGTTGCTCTTCTTCTGCCAGGTTGATCTACTGAAGGGTGACCAAATTAAAGTAACCATCATTATATAACCATCATTATTGGCCTTGATTCCCTTTTACAAATCAGTATAATTAAGAATCACATTCGCTTTTATCAATCACCATCGCGGTTGGTTCAAGTTACACCAAGTTTTGCACACCCCAAAACTCTACGTCCACAGCTAACACCAATGGTACCCCAAATACCCATTTTGATGATGCACAATGCCACGATCAAAATTCTTTACAACTGCAAAATCAATTCCTATGAAAAGTCAGTTGGAACAATGATCACCAATGAATTAACCACCCCTATAAAAAATATGTTTGTCCACCAATCATTTGTTCAAGATTGCCAGGGAAAATGAAAAAATGTCAATCCAAGCACCAGGCAAATTCCTATGAAAACCAGCAGGACCAATGATGCCCATGCCCCATGACCGACGCCCTCGACTCCTGCCGTCCGCGCTGACAGCCTCGCCGTTCACCGTGACGCCGTTCACGGATTTGCAGTCATGGATTGCCCACTCCTGTGCGGTGACATGGGGTTCCTGAAGGGAGGGGGGGTGGACATGGCGGGGGTGGACATGTCTCCTCAAGGCTAACCATAGTGGCGGGGGACCGCCCCAAGCCGGGAAGCCTGGGATGATTCGGGAGAAAGAATCCATCATCCCTCGGGGTCCGCACTCGTATCGTTGGTCGGTGGCAGTTGGTCCCTATACCGTAATTCTGAGTAGCAGTGAAAAAAACGGAGCAATATGCGGTGATTCTTGGTTCATGGCTCACCATGAAGGTAATTGTTGGTTCGCGGCAGTTGATTGCAACCCATGGCTGATCATCAAACACCAAAGCTGACCAAGTTGGGGCGCTCAGAAAACAACTACACCACAAGTTAGTACAGCCACCACTTACATCGCTTGGTGTCAGTTGCCAAGCTGAGTAGTCAGTTGTATACCAGTAGCTGGAACAAACGCATTCATTAGCATAGGTTGGTATTACTGGGTATAACTAGTCAGCTGCATAACTGCAACTAGGTGGATAGCAAATCCGTATGCCCCAACCACTAACGAGCTGAGCAAATGGTGGGATCGCATAGCTGTCCTGCTCCGGGCTTCCCGTCTTGCGGGTCACCAGCCGCGCATGTTGACGCGAGATCATCTGCGGAAAACGCGAAGAGTCCATTGTCACATCACAGGAGGGCATTCTCCCCACGGTCAACTCCTCCTGGCACCCAAGGCGTGAAACAGGAATGGACCAGTGATAGCAAGGGCGGCAATCCTTGACTTCTGCAAAAAGTTCAACAACATCAATATGGTGCTTTCTTTTAATTGGGAACACCCAAAAAAATGGTTGTTGATCACCATGAATGGTTTATGATGGATGATTTGGGGGTATCCCGATTTTGAGAAACACCCATATTGGCAAACCAGCAGTAATTGTGATCAGTGATACTGGTTGATTATCAACAAAAATTACTACCATCCGTGAGCCTGAAATGAAATAACAGGCTCTATACAGGCACGGGCTTGTCAGGTCAACAAGTAAGTTGGTATCTGAAACATAAAAGGAGACTGTATGACTGTGGATAGAAATATGATAGGTGACTAATATGATAGAAATATGAGCGTACAGTACACATCATCGATGAGCACCAGCTCCCAACCACCTTTCTGCAACCTGCTGACTCATGGCTAGTTTATTTGTGTAGATGACTATTGTAAAGGATGATTTGGGGGGTGCCCCCAGCTATCAAGAGACCACCATACATGAGACAATTCATGACTTTGTTGATCACCACTGGTTGCGCCTTGTTGAAATAGATCAGCTGGCTCACGCGCGTAGATGGACGGCATTCCGCCGAGAGCCTGGTTTGGTGTCCGACCCGTTGGGAGAGCAAAGTAATCCATGACAGGTGCAACCTGTGGGCGTTAAAGGACACTGTGTGAATTGGAAAAAGTGCATTTGTCTACATTGCGCGTACATTGTGTCTACATTGTGTCTACATAGTGAATAGTGTCTAAGTTCTGTCTAAGTTCTGTCTAAGTTCTGTCCACACTGTGTCTACAAAGTAAATAGTGTCTAAGTTGTGTCTAAGTTCTGTCTAAGTTGTGTCTACATTGTGTCTACATTGCGTCTGCATTGTGTCTAAATTGTGTCTACATAGTGAATAGTGTCTAAGTTGTGTCTAAGAAGTGTCTAAGTTCTGTCTACATTGTGTCTACATTATGCCTACGTTGTGTCTACATTGTGTCTACATAGTGAATAGTGTCTAAGTTCTGTCTAAGTTCTGTCTGAGCTGTGTCTAAATTGTGTCTACATAGTGAATAGTGTCTAAGTTGTGTCTAAGTTGTGTCTAAGTTGTGTCTAAGTTGTGTCTAAGATTTGTCTACATTGTGTCTACATTGTCTCTACATTGTCTCTATATAGCCTATATATCTTAAATATTCTCCAATAAGTTATGAACAAACAATAAATATATGATATCTATATATACATAGTTACTTTGCTTTGAGATCCAAGTTTATTTTTCATGTGTCAGTTACATATACAAAATGTGTGAGCAAAAACAAGTATGTGACATTCATACATGCATACCTACCCACCTACCTACATACGTGGCCATCTACATATCATGTCGTGTATACATGCACATAGTTGTATGAATCCCCCTGTGGATATACATGCCATCAAATCAATAAAGCCACACTCCTACCAGGCCGCTTGACGGCCAATCAAGCACCAAACTTGTTGGCTAGGAACGGTGAATGGTCAATGGACCTTGTTGGCTAGAAACAGTGAATGGCTAGGAACAGTGAATGGTGCCTAGTGCTTCATTCACCAATCGAAACGCCAGAAAATTAACAACCCTAACTATCGTAGTTGCCCTAGTTCTAAACCAACTTGAGAGTTTCTTAAAATAGGGGACCCCCCAAAATGGTTGGGTCATTACTATAAATGATTGATCATGGATGATTTTGGGGGTACCCCATTTTGAGAAACAGCCTTAGCTAATTAAGTGGCCCCACCTTATAGGAACAGTGTCGAAACGCCAAAACAAGCCGCCCGAGTCCGCCCCAGCTTTGGGGGGTCCTCAGAAAGGCCAAACGGCCCACAGTTTCATCTCGCGCAGCTGACGGGGCAGCCTGGGTGGGTGGGCGATAGCTCCTCGGGTGGGTGATGGTTCTTGATGATGGGTTGATGGTTATTGATGATGGTTATTGATGATGTGATCGTTGATGATTGATGATGTGATCAACTGGTTGGGGTTGATATGATGAACTACCAGTAGTACCCTCCGGTAGCAGCTAATCTGCTTATTGATGGGCTTGACATGATTGACTATACCAGTGGTACAGTCTAGCGGTCCCTAAGCATTTTTGTCGCTGGCTTCCCAATTGAAAACGGTTTACCTATTAAAAACGGTGATTCATT
The DNA here is from genome assembly GCA_009767595.1 of Symbiodinium kawagutii. Taxonomy (NCBI): domain Eukaryota; class Dinophyceae; order Suessiales; family Symbiodiniaceae; genus Symbiodinium; species Symbiodinium kawagutii. The sequence continues at coordinate 67,002 of VSDK01024584.1, forward strand.
CAGGTGGTGGATTTTCCATGCGATCAGGTTCATTTGCCGGAGAGTCAATAATGGATGATTTTAAGATGGTCAGGATTGATATCATTGACTACTAGTCTTAATGACCAATAATGACTACTTAATAAGGTGGTCAATAATGGTCCAGCTAATATCATTGACTACTAGTCTTAGCTGGATAGTGACTGCTTCTGAGATGGTCTGCAGCGTGTGAATGACGGTCATTGATGGTTCATGGCTAGTGAATGATGATCAAAATCTTCAATGCGTGATGCTGAAATGTTCAATGGTGGAGGATGTTGCAAATGGTGATTGAAGGTTGGTGATTGGTTGGTTGATCAATTCAATGGTGCAAAAAATGCTGAACTTTTCAATGTTGCGAATGGTGATTGTTTTTTTGTCAGCCCGTATCATTCTGCCATGTCGCTACAAAATGTTACAAGTCTCGGCGCCAAAATGTCCTCAACTCAGCCCGTTTGTCACCCTGACGTCCTCCAATCTTTAATGGTGGACTGGTCATCAAAATTGCTGGGCTGCGGATCGTAATCAAACAATAGAAATATGAACAAAAATCGCCAAAATCATGAGAAACATCATCAACATGACCCACAAACTTGCCTCATTTTCCCATGGAAGGTCCAATTCCGCAGATTGAACGTCCCAGTTGGCCCTGGATGACCAGGGGAGGGACTGTTGGACATGATGACATGGATGTTCCAATGACCGATCAACTGAGCAAGCCTGCGCCGCGTCTGCAGGGGGCTCTGCTTTGGCCTCTGCACCTGTGGCAACAGCACAGCGCTCCCGGATATGCCATTTTGTTAATCAGACTCAGCTATCATTACCAATAATTATGCAGGAGATATCAAACTTGATAAACCGCTATTGACGTCTAACGATCATGAATATGCACCTTGAATCAGAAGCTATTTGCCATCAGTAACTTGCCATGAAGTAGCAGTGATAAGTCATGACTGACCAGTGTCAACCATCATCACACTTTAGACCCGATTTATCACCAATGATGTTCAAGCATCCATGATGGCTAACAATGGTAAATGATTGATTACTGGTTATTGAGCAACATTGGATATCATTCGCTGTGCCTTGATTGATCTGCATTAACAAACATGCTCGCCTAACATGCCCATTTAAATGTGAAAACAGTGTTGAATTCTCTCTAATGGACGCTACCGTTACCTTGGGTTCTATCCTTCAAATTATTAGCATATCGATCAACAATTCTCAAACCCCAAGGGGCCGGTATGGTCTAGTGGAAATGACATCTTCCCTCACGCGTCGGACCTGGGGTTCAATCCCCGGGTGCAACACTAGGCGGACACGCGGGCACCTACTCCACCCCTGCAGTTAAGGGGATGAGCTAGGGTGCTTCAAACCCCAAGGGGCCGGTATGGTCTAGTGGAAATGACATCTTCCCTCACGCGTCGGACCTGGGGTTCAATCCCCGGGTGCAACACTAGGCGGACACGCGGGCACCTACTCCACCCCTGCAGTTAAGGGGATGAGCTAGGGTGCTGCCCGACAAACAATTCTCAAACCTCTCATTGAACTTCAGCATAATCATCAACATTTCTCAAGCCTATCAACTTCAAACTCCGCCCATCTTATCTCAACCCAAACCACTCAGCACATGCCCCACCACTCGTGCCTGCTGTCGTGCCTACCGATGCGGCCGGTGCCGGTGATGCGCTGGGCCCGGCGAGGCTCTCCTCGCTTCGGGGATGGCGTCCTGGCGGTCCGACGACCCATGGGACCATATGGGGCATGATCAACCAAGCTAGCAGGTTCACATGTTGGTTTATGGCTCACTAAGCTTGGCATAAACAACAATCATGGCATGGTTTGATATATGTTTAACTATACATTTAATAGACATATATCTGCATGTAGATATAGATCAATATAGATCAGCAAATGCCTTGTTCAGGTTTTTGTGAACAAAGCATTGCGGAGTTTTGGAAGTAGTGTCATGTATTTGTGAGATATATGTATAGAATAAATATCAAAATGATTATTGAATAGTAGGCTAGATAAGAAACACATTCACACACCTGATAAATTTATGCTATTTGTATATGCCTGCATCTGGAACATACACATATGTTGTACAGTGCGAAAAAGCAAGTGAGCACACGGTCATCTTGCATGTATGCAGACTATACGAGCCAATGAATTATAATAGATTACGGTGAACAAAAACAAGAATTCAGGTTTTTTGCCATTCCTAAACCCTTGTTTTGTAGATATGTTTTTAGATAAATAAATATACACATATAAAAATATTTTTTTATAAATATGATTTTTTGAATAACATGACTTTTAAACAGTGTCTTTTCTGAGCCAAATGTGTCATTCGTTTGGTAGTTGTTCTGTTTTCAGCGCCCATGGAGCAGCTGGGAATGACATGTTTGTGCGATCCATGTTGGCACAGGTACAAAAAGAAACATCGGAACCAAATACCCAAACATGTCTACATAATATACATATATATATATATATACATATAAAGATCTATTTATAACTAATACATATGTAAATATAGTTGCATGTATATATAGGCTTGTCCCACCCCTTGCAACTACATTTCAACTACACCCCCTACGTCACTCCACTTGCTGTCGTCTCTACTTGCTGTTGTCTCTACTTGCTTCATGATGCGGATGCTACGTCACGGACGAGTTGGGGTGTGGGGGTGGGGTGGGGGGGTGGGGGGGCATGTTAACGTTCGTGTCTACCACGTTGGGGTGTACTTGCTGCGTGAAATCACGAAAATTAAACTTGCGAGGTGTGAAATCCTCGTGTGAAGTTGCAGTGGGCGCACGCGTGGCTCAAAGCCAATGGCGTCACTGGATAGGAGACAAGGACCCCTGGAAGCAGCAGGGCGAAGTCCTCAAACTTGTGCGAGACCTCCAGCTGCTCTGACAGAAACAATCTTTGAAACTCTTGGAGCAAGATGGCGATGACAATGATTACGATGATGACGGTAATGACAGTGATTGCGATGATGACAATGATGACGATGATGACGATGATGACGATGATGACGATGATGATGATGATGAGGATGATGATGATGATGATGATGATGATGATGATGAGGATGATGATGACGATGATGATGATGATGAGGATGATGAAGATGAGGATGATGACGACGATGATGATGATGATGGCGATGATGACGATGACGATGATGATGATGATGATGAGGATGATGATGATGATGATGATGATGATGATGATGATGATGATGATGATGATGACGTGAAATAAATCCGCGACAAAATTTCGTCACGGAATTGACAGCTCTCGCCATACCATTTCGGGTTTCCGCAGTTGCAAGGGGTCGGACGAGGCTATATATACACATATAAATAGCCCACGATGGATTAGAGTGCTTAGTGGGCATGGTCATCATGATTCACGACCTGGTTGGAAGTAGAACCCATGTATTTGCAAGCACACCAGTCACCAACCAGCCCTTTTCCAAAGGCTCATCTAATAGTTTGGTCACTAGTGCAATCCGGACATTGATTACTGAGGTTGACTTCTTGAGACAGGTCATCCAACCAGAACAAAGATCAAGAACGCACACCCAGATTGTACATCCAGGTTACTGATTACTGTCCTAAATGCCGATTGAGCATAGAACACCAAATGTGTTTATATGCTTTCATTGAACGCAAAGTATTACCACATGAAATCACGTGAAATCACATGAACAATCACATAAATTCACGTGAAATCCCATGAAGAATCACATAAATTCACGTGAAACATCACATCAAATCACATCAAATCACATCAAATCACATCAAATAACATGACTTTCCCAAGAACCTCGATGGATTTTACCCTACCATCGTTGCCCACGACGTGCTGCCCCCGTGGCACCTGTCTGCGGCGACGCCGCAGGCCGCCGGCTCTGGCTCGCGTCGGGGGTGGACTTTCGGCGGCGCTTGGCTGCGACGGTGGGCTCGGCGGCGGGCTTCTTGACCGCCTTGACCATACTGACATCTTGGGCCGGAACAGCTGCATCGTTCTAGAAATATTTCTTTATGGTTCTGAGATTTTTTGGTGGCCAGTGGTGATTGATGTTCGGCCGGAACAGCTGCACCATGCTGCACTTCTTCATTATGAGATTGGCCAGTGGTGGTTGATTATCATGAGGAGGAGGAATGGTGATAATGATCATTTATCTTTATGGTTCTGAGATTTTTTGGTAGCCAGTGGTGATTGATGTCTTTTGTGGCCAGAGTTGTGGTGATTGATGATCATGAGGATGATGATGATGATGATGATGATGATGATGATGGTGATGATGATGATTATGATGATGAGGATGATGATGATGATGATGATGATGATGGTGATGATGATGATGGTGATGATGATGATGGTGGTGATGATGGTGATGATGGTGATGATGGTGATGATGGTGATGATGGTGATGATGATGATGATGATGGTGATGATGGTGACGATGATGACAATGATGACTATGATGATGATGGTGATGATGGTGATGATGGTGATGATGGTGATGATGATGATGGTGATGATGGTGATGATGATGATGGTGATGATGGTGATGGTGATGATGATGATGATGATGATGGTGATGATGATGATGGTGATGATGATGATGGTGGTGATGATGGTGATGATGGTGATGATGGTGATGATGGTGATGATGGTGATGATGATGATGATGATGGTGATGATGGTGACGATGATGACAATGATGACTATGATGATGATGGTGATGATGGTGATGATGGTGATGATGGTGATGATGATGATGATGATGATGATGATGATGATGATGATGATGATGATGATGATGATGATGATGATGATGATGATGATGATGATGATGATGATGATGATGATGATGATGATGATGATGATGATGATGATGATGATGATGATGATGATGATGATGATGATGATGATGATGATGATGATGATGATGATGATGATGATGATGATGATGATGATGATGATGATGATGATGATGATGATGATGATGATGATGATGATGATGATGATGATGATGATGATGATGATGATGATGATGATGATGATGATGATGATGATGATGATGATGATGATGATGATGATGATGATGATGATGATGATGATGATGATGATGATGATGATGATGATGATGATGATGATGATGATGATGATGATGATGATGATGATGATGATGATGATGATGATGATGATGATGATGATGATGATGATGATGATGATGATGATGATGATGATGATGATGATGATGATGATGATGATGATGATGATGGTGATGATGGTGATGATGATGATGGTGATGATGGTGGTGATGATGATGGTGATGGTGATGATGACGATGGTGACGATGATGATGATGATGATGATGGTGAGGAGAAGAAGGATGGTGAGGATGATGATGATGATGGTGATGATGGTGATGATGGTGATGATGGTGGTGATGATGGTGATGATGGTGATGATCATGATGGTGATGATGATGATGGTGAGGAGGAGGAGGATGATGGTGATGATGGTGATGATGATGGTGATGATGGTGATGATGGTGGTGATGATGGTGATGATGGTGATGATCATGATGGTGATGATGATGATGGTGAGGAGGAGGAGGATGATGGTGATGATGGTGATGATGATGGTGATGATGGTGATGATGGTGGTGATGATGGTGATGATGGTGATGATCATGATGGTGATGATGATGATGGTGAGGAGGAGGAGGATGATGGTGATGATGGTGATGATGATGGTGATGATGGTGATGATGGTGGTGATGATGGTGATGATGGTGATGATGATGATGGTGATGATGGTGGTGATGATGATGGTGATGGTGATGATGATGGTGATGATGGTGATGATGGTGATGATCATGATGGTGATGATGATGATGGTGAGGAGGAGGAGGATGATGGTGATGATGGTGATGATGATGGTGATGATGGTGATGGTGGTGGTGATGATGGTGATGATGATGGTGACGATGATGACGATGATGATGGTGAGGAGAAGAAGGATGATGAGGATGATGATGATGATGGTGATGATGGTGATGATGGTGATGGTGATGATGGTGAGGAGGAGGAGGAGGATGAGGGTCAGGAGGAGGAGGAGGACGTCCTGGCTGATGTGCTTCTCCCCGTCGCTACTGCTCCTGTCGATCCTAATCAGCCGCCAGGATCGTTGGTTGCCTGGGATACGCTGCTGGGCTTGCCTGGTGCGCAAGATTTTTGGAACGCTGGGCTGGTTGCAGCGGCAGATACACACTCAGTGAGCGGTTTGCAAGGATGGTTGATGGATGTGAATGGTGGCTAATCATTCTGAATGTTGGTTGATGGCATGAGCCCTCGCATTGTGATATGGCTAGTATGGCCAACGGCAGTTGATTGAAGTATTGTAATTAGTCACAACATTTATGGAAACAGTCTGCTCACTACAAACTGAGCCAACAGCATGGTAAGAATAATGTGCTATTATGCCAACAGAAAGTATATTCTTCATTGACATTTATTGCAACAGCCTTCCAGCTTAAACAACATATCACATATTCATTGCACCAGCATATCATGAAGACATTGCTGATTATTCGCAATGACACAGCGACTATATGTGGAATTCGACAGGTAGGCTTGTTTTAAAATATCTGTTGCCTTTCCAGGGATTACTTTTTGGATTTGATGATTCAAGGCTCAAACTGGCCAAGCCACTACCAGTCACTGCTAAGAATTATCAACCCAGGATTAAACCTGATTCACCAGCTTTTCACCGTAATAAACCATGATTGACCAGATATAAACCATTATAAACCATCATCAGCCACGGCTTTTTTGAGCTGCTGCAGCGAACCATGTCAACTATCACGGCGGTGCTGAAAAGGCTTATGCTTTCTCAGCTTTGTCGTTCGCGAAGACAGAGGCGGCCTCAGTGGTTGTGGCGGCCCTTGGCAACGGGACACAAACCGCTAGCCAACAACAAACTACAACGTGGGCTCCATAGTTAGCCAACTTGGTGAACATAAATACTAGTAGAATCTCTGATTTCAAGATATGTGTGCTTGGTCCATACTTAGAAATGCCACCAAGTAGGGACCAGAATAAACGTCATAGTCATAGCCAAAATGCCAATAATCAGCCATTTCATGGATGTTTCAACAATGGGTGATAAGAACTCGCTAGCGGTTTCAACCATTCCCTTACGGCTGCGCCCTTAAATTTGTTTGCCATCGGTTCTCCTATACTGGCAACCAAAAAGCACATGCCACAACCGGGAATCAACGAGAATCAACAACAATCAACAGTTGTCAGTCGCCACTCGTACAAGCCTATAGCTCTCCCAGGACAACCAAAATCGCACTCCGAAGCCGAAAACAACACCTCACCTGCGTTTCCCTTTGAAGATTTAGAGGGAACAAATCTTTGGGGAAAACTTCAGGTCAATCATGGCAGTCATAGCAGCCCGGAAGATTGTTGTTCAGGTCGAACGGCTGTCGGCTATCAGTTTTTGCGCTGTTCAATTCATGGCTCCTCAGATGCAACAAATCATTGTTGTTTTCTTCTTGAGATGCAACAGCACAGCAAACAAACTAGGGGTGCGCATGGCATTTTTCCAGTGTCAGAGTACTTTGATCAAGCAAAAAACCTCTGTTTGACTTGTCATTACAGAGCTTTGAAAGCCAGCTGTCATATTGAATAAAAGGTCAACCATGAACCGAACAGCATCATCAACTATGATTGTCGAATATCTATATGCACGCAGGATTTATGTTCATCATTTCTCATAAACCATGATGCTTGTCGGTAGTACAATCAACCAGCTCGCTGATTGTGATCAACCAGCATTTCTGTACCGCCTACAATAAGCCACACATATTTTGGGTTTGCTCAAATGACCCAGGAGGTACATTGATCATAGTCCATCATCCGTCTGCATTCAAGGAGCTGGTATACCTATGGAATGGGGTTGTGCACAAATGGTAACCCCCCAACCATCCTCAAAAAGGATCAATTTTATGGCGGACAAACCACCAGTTATACGGGTTTAGAAGACCATACGCGGTTTGGAAAACCCGTAATCATTCACATGCATGTCATAAACGAACTTAGACGACAAATTATTCAAAGTAGTGATGGTTTACACCTGACTTAGTGATTACATGGATTTACATGGTATGAAGTAAGTGCAGCTTCTTATCCCATGCAACCCTTGTCTGCCACACTCACCAGGTGGAGTAGCTCCAATTAAATTCCACCTCCGAGGGTTTTGAATGGTGCCACTTACACCCCCTTGACCCAATAATGAAGTAATTTAATTTGTGCTTCAGAATGATGTCTGAATAAGTGCTACTCTCAAACGCACTTGGAGTGGAACATCCACCACTTCCAGCACTTCACAAGGGTTCATCATTAACAAGTATCAAAGTTTAACATTGAATCAACAAATATAGATCCAAATTCAAACTAGAAGTATTACCGGTTCCAAGTTCCAACGAGAAGGTTTTAAAACTTGGCCTGAACCAATCAGTACCATGAGCCCCCAAAATCTTTATTTTTACAGGTTATCACCCATATTTTGGAAGGTAAAACCTACCTTTTTTAGGGTTTTAGTTTCTGATGGTAAGCATCATCTCTCAGCCACCGTGAACCAATGCTCACCACTTTCACCACTCGCCCAAGTGGCTGGGGAACCCCACGGTGTGGTGGTCCTGCCGTGGATCAGCACCGGAGAAACGCTTCAGACTTGGGTCATTCAAGGTGGGGCTCCTCAGTTTGGTGGTTTCTCAAAATAGGGGACCCCCAAAATGGATGATTTATTACTCTAAATGGTTAACATAGGATGACTTGGGGGGTCCCCTATTTTGAGAAACACCCAGTTATAAGCTGGATAAAAAGCCATTCGACATCTTTCAGATTTAGCTAAGTGGAAGTTACCCGAAGTATAAACCAACCGAGCTAACTAGAGACCCCTCCTTGTAGTGGCTATAATGATGGTTGCATTCTGCTAAACTAATCCGGAAGGAAGCTAAGTTAATCGCCATAGTTGACTGATAAACTAGCTAGAAACGATGGATTGTCCACTGTTAGGTTAGTCGGCCAAAGAGTAATCACGGATGTACAAGGTGAATGCAGCATCGTTAATAATGGATATATGCTTTGCTAGGTAATTGTTGAAAAGCTGGACAAAGGATCAATAACGGCTGATGATGATAAACAATTACTCGTCATAGTGTCATAGTGGCTACTGACTGTCAATGATAGTTATCTCCGCTACTGTTTTCTAGTATACATGATGGGCTGGCTAAGAGTCAATGAATGCAATAGGTTGGTGGTAAACACACATAATCAATGAACAAAAACACCAACAAACAATCATAAACAATCTAAATCAAACGTTCCAACTCCAATATTTGGTAGCTTCTCAAAATAGGGTTACCCCCAAATCATCCATCATTAACCATTTATAGTAATAAACCAACAATTTTTTGGGTTCCCCATTTCGAGACACCTTCATTTACATATCACTTTGACCTGAACAGTCATGTCGAGGCACCAATGCTGGCCCTGTGCACGCAATACCGTCCTTCATTTCCAATCTATCCAGTTTATCAACCACTTATAGTGAAACAAATAATTCTTTATCCACCACTAATGATGAATGAATAATAAACCAACCATTTCCAATTTAATTATGAAATAAACTCTTATGGTAAGTAATTGTTGCGTGCAACAATGATGAATAAAATCTATTCTACCTTAATGATGAAATAAATCAAACACTATTTTACATAAAAGTAAATAAGCGGTTTTGCTTGGTTAGCGCGGCCATCCAATCCTTTCCATTTCCTACATCCACCATTAACGATAAATGAATAAGAAACCAACCGTTCATACTTACTATTATTTCATGAATCAATGGTTTATCATTCAAAGTACTAAACCAATAATTTCTGGGGGTTGCAATGCTAATAAGAAACAGTACTTCATTCCCCAGAATCCAGAATAATCCTTAACATGAGGCAGTTCACATGGGAATGCTGCCCTAGGTTCGCACACGATTCAAAATACCAATGTATCAGTACCATGAATCAATTTGCTTGCCTAGTGGATTCACATTTGTCAGAGTACAGCTGATGATCAATAGTGGTAGGTCCATACAAATAAACCAAACCCCAATACTACCACACGGTTACCACGGGATCACAGCTGGACAAGTTCAAGCAAGCAGGATCTGAACCAGCACCACCCAAGCATCGCCACACTCTGTGGCCCCCACAATCTGCGCGTCTTGCGCACAACTGTACCTGAGAATTCTCGGTGGCCCCAAGCAGCTGCTACCAACAAGGACGACGAATACGAGGGACGTGAGGGACTTAACTGCCCCCAGCAGCTAGGAATTGGCAGCCGTTCGTTTGCACCCCAACAACGGGTAGTCGCCCGAGAAGACTTAGGTCCAGCAAGAACTGCTCATGGAAGCGCATAAACCCATATATTTGGTAGAAATCGCCATCCCGAACTTAGATGAACAAACCAACAGGTCTTGCTGGTATCCACGACGGACCTCTGAAACCACTCAATGATCGATGCATGCTGACAAACACATGACGTGCACCATCATTTCTGGCACCATCATATACAAGAAATCAGAATCATGTAGCGAATGAAAAGAAATATGCAACAATATACAAATCATCCAGAGCCATGGAGGTACTAAGGGGCACCGATGGGAGTGATGAAGGTGTTTTCTGGGAATCCAGAATTAATTAGAAAGAACCTTGGATGAGAAAGATTAACAAGAATTCTGGGTTTTCTTTAAATTGACTTAACAATTCTAATTAACAAATCTTAGTTTCTGGGAATCCATTGTTAAGATTTTAGTTAATTGATTCTTTTCTGGACAATTAAGCAGTAAATTTGTTACATTCCATGTCATGGTCACGCCTCGCGCCGGTTATCTCTACCCCCCAGCCAGGGCATTTGAATAATCTGCTACTCGAAGGTGGTCGAAGGCTATGCAATGATAAATAAACAAATTGACCTCCTTCGAGTAGCAGCTTATTCAAATGCCCGGCCCCCCAGGGTTCCCAGAAATGTTTGAATCCATTGATTAAAAAAGAACAACAGTGTTCAAACACATGACAAACTTAAGATCTGCTTCATCAGTAAAAGTATTTCCGGAACCGCGAAAAGATTTATTTTTACAGTGCTGGTGAAACTCATGCATTGTGAAAATAAATTCCTGGGGTTGTCAAACTATGGAATGTTTCCTAGAAAGCTTTCCTACTGTCTACCTGGAGAGAAGAACAATATAAATAAATATATATATATATATCAAGAATTATATACTCTGAACGAACAGGTGAGTTCGACAACCCCCTTGCCTGAACATGCAACAGAGTGAAACAGGGTGAAACTTAGCCGGGAAACATGCAGAGAGTTGGGGCCGTGAGAGATGCGAAACTGAAAGCCCATGAAATGAACACATGCAAAACCCTTCAGGAAACAACACCCTTTTCCTGACAACATGATCCAAACAACATCCTGAAAACATTCCAAACCCTCGGCCATGGGCATGGCCATCATAGCAATCATGCATTGTGAAACACATGCAACGAATTCGGGCCTTCGCTTCGTGGCCTCCAACGCACATGCATGATAAACTGCAGCTTAACCCCAAGAAAACACCACTTGGGTCACTAAGATAACACCACTTGGCCACTAGTTATGGTATCTTAGCTATGGATATCTTAGTGATGGCCACTAGTTATAGTTTACTGACTTCAGTAAATTGATGGATATCTTAATCCAACAACGCTTACGCAAAGCTTACACCACTGTGGGCTTGGCTTACGCCAAGTACAAACGTTCCAATTATAAGGCCAACCTATCCCCACATCCCCACTATAAATCGAAAACATTTCCAACAGAAATTCTTAGGCAATGCAATTTCATGATACCTCAGTACAAGCACGCCCATCGTACAGCCATGACAAAAGCAACATAAGTCCAACGCATTTGAAACAAACATGTTTAAGCAAAGCACATTCGTGGTCCCTCAGTACAGGCACCCCAAGCATAAAGCCATGACAAAACCAACATAAGCCCCACATACTTCCAACAGAAAGGTTTGGCAAAGCGATTTCCTAAACTACCCTGAATCAGGTATGCCTAAACTACCCTAACAACTCATGTTTCCAGAGTAAGGTTGTGACTGATTAAAACCATTAGGGCCACGCATCACCAACTATATTTGCATCACCATCGCATGCATCATCAACTATGCTATCAGTAAATCAATAGAAATTGACATAACATGGAAAAATTGCTCTACGCTAAAATGTGTATGCGTGTCCTCTCCACCTCTGCTGACAAGTGGCCTTGCAAAACCAACGCGGTTCTGCTGGCCGCTGGTGCCGGGCACGCCATGGGCGCACCACCTATGCAGGGCAGATCTTGATACATTTACTGTGTCTCTGCCACTTACCTGTGAGAAAATGGAATGGACACGCAGCGGCCTTCAATTGCAGTAGAAGTACTGCAATTGCGCAGGCTGCAGCGCCGGCTGCCCCTTGCACACGCCCGACTGCCCATTGCACACGCCATTGTAGAACTGCTGCGTCCACCTCGCCTTAATTCCAAACAACGGGTGTTCACGCGAATCATATTTGTGATTTCTGTTGTGGTTTCCACGTATATACATATATATTTATATATATAAATAGATATGTAAATATATATATATATATAAATAGATATGTATATATATATATATAAATATATATCTATATAGATATGTACATATATATATATAAATAGATATGTATATATATAAATATATATATATATATATACATATGTATATATATATATATGTATATATGTTTGTGATTCCAACAGCTGTCGGTTGCGCTTTGTGATGCATGGAATCGCGCAACGTTGGGTATACCGTCTATTACGTAGCCTCTTGACGAGCTATACTGGAAAAACATCATTTAAATCCTTTCAGGAAGAAAAAAATGATAGCTGTTTCCTCAAGAGCTGCACGAATTGCCATTTTATCACCACCTTATATGTCACATTCCATCACATGTTCATCTTCACCAGTCAATTTCATCACAACATCACCCAACTAGATCATTCACTTACACCAAAATGCAAGACACCTGCAAAAATGCAGGTGGGGAACCAATCCTGTCAAAATGTTTGCACCCAATTAACGATGTAATGATGCAGGCGTGCAGGCGTCAAGAATACCCACAAAAAACTTCTACCTACGCACTTCTTTCTCAAAAGGCGGCAGGGTGGAAACGCCATTTCTGACAGAACAGGCGCTCGGTCGGAAAATTCTTACCCGTGCTTTTACACAGGTGCTGGAAAAACTCCCGGGTGTAAAAGGCTTGTTGGTGTAAAAGCTTCTTGGCGCAACGACTTGTTAGTGTAAAGTCGTTCGATGCAAACAAGCACCGGTAAAAACTCCCTGCATAAAAGGCTTGGGATGAATAAACCTCGTGGAAAAGCTTGCTGCTGGAAAAGAATGTCGGCGCAAAGACTGTGAAATGTGGAATAAGCCCTTGGCGCAAAGCTTTCGTGTCAAAGCTTGGTGCAAAAATGGGCGGAATCGTGTCTGAAAAGATCACTGTTGTGGCACGAAGCCTTTTGGGTGTAAAAGTTTGTTGGCTTGGACGGTGTGTTGGCCTTTTTGCGTCGGCTTGTGTTTGTGGTGTCGGAACTTGTCTTTGTAAATGCTCTGCGTAAAATGCTGTGTATCAAGCCAGCCGCGCGTAAGGATTATCATCCTTAGAGTCATCCTCATCAGCATGCTCATCATGATCATTGTCATTGCCATTAGCGCACAAGTGTTTCGCTACAAACATTATATTTCCACAAAGATGTACAAAGCGCTGCTTGTGTGTACAACAGCGACCATCCTCTGATTGACACAAGAAGCATTAGCACCATTCTCGATTCTGTGAAATTCTCCCGATTTATATATTGGCTTGAAGCTTTATCCTACCTTCCTTTCCGGCAACGCTGTGGTCTAGTTTAATTGATATGGTATCAAGACAAACGCCAGTTGCCCCACCAAACTACGCAACACCTGACGATGGCATGCGATCCCAATGACAAGATTGCAGCTGAGAGTCTGCCCAAACGCAGCGGACCAGGATGAATCACGGTGGTGAGGAACTCTAGCAAGCCTTGGTGCGACTTTGTGGCGCAACATCACAGCTCAAAATCCAAGCCAAGGAACTCAAAAACACGGGCAGGATGTGGAGGAAAGACACCAACCAGCACACAGCCTGGCAATTGGCAAAATATTTTTGCAGGCTAACCCATGAGCCTAGATTCAATCTGAAAATTCATGTGTGCGTGTGTCACACTGGAAGATTTCTAGGACTGTAAGATCAGAGGATCCCAAAGAAGCAGGAAGCCGGTGCCTGTTGAAAATGCAGCCCGTGGAATGCCGCGACAACCTTAGTGGTCGATTGAAGGTGAAACTGGCTTAAGATTGGAGCAGAAAACTGGTTTGCCGAACCAAGCGGCAACGCATGCGGTGGCCATCCAAGGCAGCACATCGGCCACAGTGGCGGGAAGGACGAACCCGCAGTTCTGCGTCTTCAGGTTTGCACATCCAAAAAGAATTGACGGCTGCAAAACTCGTCCAGCCTCGTCGCACACCCAGGGCAACGCACCATCAGCTGGATACAAAGGCATGGCGGCACAACTGTTCCTAGGAGTTTGGAGAGCCGTGGCTGTGAAATTCTCACAATCCGGAGATGGGCAAGCCTTGAGGCAAAAGATTTTGTAGTAGGCAAAGCTCATCTACAATAATTGCGTTCATGCGCAATAGTTGGTGTCCAGCACTTGTAGGACAGATTCTGGTTCAAAAGGGTGATTTTCAACAAAATCTACGATAATTAATATGCAGCTAGGAAGTGCCTGCCCAATCATGAAAATACTGGATGGACTTCCTTTACGAAATTGGTTTCTGGGCCATGCTTTTCACCTTGCCAAAAAGCTCGCATGGATAGAGGGAACATAACACCAAATAAACACAAGTCTAAAATCAATTTCTTTAACAAAATTACGGGTTTGTAAGTGTTCACATGCACCTGTCTCAAAACTAAAGCTGGTTGATGGGGATACCTGCACAACCCATCTTTCTGCGCCAAAATGGGCCCTAGTTATTGACCTTGCGTTTGCTTGTGCACATGTCCAACACAGACTGAATGCACTACATATACTACACAGTAGTCGTTCTAGTGATATAGTACAAGGGTAGTCGTTGAGTTGGCATGTGCAATGCACTGCCCGACCGCCCGACCGCCCGAGCCGTGCTGGCGCTGCTAAGGCCATGTGTTTATCCAATACGCAGAGGTTCACACGAGATCCACGCATAGCTTCATATAAGTGCATCGAAAAGGGTAAGAGGGACAAAGAGATTATAGATGTTTTCTATCATATCATTTTATACGGTGTATTGAAACTTTCCATCTATCTGTAAAGAATATACGGGGGTATATGACATAGATTGATTCATAGGAATACATAGTAGAATCGATCTAAACAAATGCGATAGAGATTCATAATTAAATGACAATGACTGTATATTCATTAAGGATCTATTCTACTATACATTATTCATCAATCGTAATCAATGGATGCTAAATATCCAATTGAATCATTTTATATGAATCTACTATAATTAGATCCAAGATCATTAATGATGCATCAATGACTCAATAGTAGATTCATGAATGAATCATTAATTACAAAAATAGTAGATTCATCAATAGATAATTACTCATTGGATCAATAGAGATTATCAGCAATTATATACTAAAAATCATTCATTAATGAATAATCCATGACTATGAATCATTACTAATCACTAATCAATAGTAGATTCATCAATCGTAGATTCATTACTAATCAATAGATAATTAATCGATAGATAATTACTAATTGGATCAATAGAGATCATCAGTAATCATATACCAAAAAATCAGTAATTACAAAAAAAATCAATAGATAATTAATCAATAGTAGATTCATTACCAATCAATAGATAATCAATCAACAGATAATTAATCAATAGATAATTAATCAATGGATAATTAATCACGAGATAATCTACCATTGATGAATCACTAGATTATCAGTACTTATATAGAAATCAATAGATAATCAATCAATAGATATTCAATGGTTTATTCAACTATTAATATATATATAGGTGATTAATCATCATTAATTATTCAATTCATCAATAGATATATTATCACTAATCCAATTTGGCTGTGGGTCAAAACCTTGTACCCCTGGTTCCCCATCATTCACCGGCTTGTTTCCCTTATGAAGTTGTTGGTCATTCTCCACCATTCTTAGTTGCTTAATATTGACCCAGCTCGCCATATAGTTGGTATCTATCCCCTATAATTGTTAGTTATCATCCCCTGTTTACATCTGTTTACCATATTTCATATGGTATATCAACATATTAATTGTGTAGTCATTACCATGTTATTACATGTTATTACCAATTGGATTATTGATGGTTATGTTATTAACGTTATGAATAATCATAACCATTCTTATTAATTGTGAATCATTACCATTAATGGTAATCATATGTGATTAATCATCATTAATGATTCAATCAGATATATAATCCATATTAATGGATATTAATATCAATCAATAGATAACTAATCCAATTTAGTAATCAATCGATTCATCGCCCCTCGGTGTCCCCACGAGATCAAGGCTTGGGCCTCGGCACCTGAGAGCTGCGCAAGCAGATCTGATGGAACTCCGCATAGGCAACGGGGGCCCCACCGGGGGATCCGTTGCAAGTGATGCGTTGGGGAAGGGCTGCAGTTGGATCACTTAACCAGGGGAAGTACCGGGCAAATAGCAGCACAACCAGCTGTAGTGACGATCAGTTGATGATCAGTTACGATCAGATCTGATGATTCAGGGATCGTCATTGGCATGAGTAGTTGCATGATCAGTGGATCGTCAGGGATCGATTAAGTGATAGATCATCATGGGCTCCATGTCATGATGATCCTAAATCTTCATATGCAGTGCTTATGTCATGTGATAAATCCTTTATGTTCTTTATGAATAAGTCATCGTCATGTCGTCGGTCGCTGTTGATCAATCAGTCTGTTCACTGATTATTGTCAGCATGCATGCAGCTGTCAAGTGAGCTTCACAAGTAAGCTTCAGACGACATCAAGAAAAGTAAGAATCTTTATCAGCTTCAACGATCTGGCAACCATGTTTGATTCTTACTGATTAGTACTACTCAATCCTTCAATCCTGCGACGTGGTGCCTCTGCGCTCCCGCTCTTTTGCTTCTTCATCGGCTTTCTGAGCTTCCTCTTTAAACAGCTCCTCACAGCATCCAAGGCTTCCTGGGTCGAGAATCTTCCTTCCTAAGCTGGTGCTTTCTCAAGCCATAGGGGACCCCCAAATCATCCATTTTCAACCATTATTGGTAATAAACCAGCTAATTTTTGGGTGCCCTATTTTGAGAAACCCCCAGCTTTGTTTCACCTTTCTAAGGCAATATATGGTGGCAAATGACCGGCGAGCCCGATTTTTGGAGGGCTGACATGCAAGGGGGTGCTTTGGGGGATTGGCACGACCCACACTTAAACCTGACAGAAGTACCACCCTTGAACATCGATTTCCAGGCAGGTTCAGAATAAGTTTAAGAAATCACCATTTTGAAACCATCATCTTTCCGGGCCTCCCATGCTGTCCAGGGAAGCTTGGAAGCACCGACGCACGGATGTTTCTCAAGCCATAGTTAACCCCCAAAATGGATGGTTTATTGCTGATAATGGTTCATATCGGGTACCCTATGAACTGAGAAACACTCACACATGACCTACTGGCTCCTCAAGGGTCACCTTCACCACCCTTTCATTCCTCGGAGGGCGGCGCGGAGAAAAGTCGTCTGATCCATAGACCCCATCAGAATGTGAAGTGCTGATGTTCAGTGGAACGCTGGATCAATTTCAGGGCTACAAAATGCAAGGGCAAAGCCATGTCACCACTTTGAAAAGGGTGGAGTGGTTCTACTGCTTGGACTTCCCGGCACCCTGCATTTTTTCTTCGGAAAATCCCGATACTTCCAGCTAGATCTCAGGTAGTACAGCCCGCCTGAAAGAAACAAACGACAGCATTGCTACTGGAACCCCTACTGGAACTCTACAACCGCAGGAACAACAAGATCAACAACACTCAGCAACAAACATCAAACAACAACAAATGAGCAAAGAAACAACTTCTGGGATTCCGCAGGACCAGCATTGATGGCTGACCAGCGGGTGACCATTGCTCGCCAAAAAACGCAGCTGTGTATGGTCCCTGCAACTGTTCCCCTTGTTCTCGAAGCCGCCCCAAACCGGAATTGCCCTATCGATTGTTGACCTATGAGTGCCTCTGGCTGGCTCACTGTCAATGCTTCTGAGTTGGTCATCAACCTATGATCTGTTGGTGCTTCAGCTGCTTGTTGGTTACTTTATGCTTATGTCATTTATTGATGGTTGCTTATATGGGTTGATTATTGTTGGTCATCAATATGACCAAGCAGTAATGATAGCAATAAGCAATCAAGATGATAGCATCAGATGACCAACAATTGTTGCTTATATGGGTTGATTGTTGATTCTTGGTGATTGCTGGTCATTGTTGTCATTGTTGGTTGCCGCTGTTTCCTGATTGCTATCATGCTGATACTCACCTCGGAGCGCTTGCTCAGATCCCCAACAGGTCTTTGTACAGCCAATCTCTCCTGGGAAGCCATGAACAGAAGGGCCCGGATGTCATCTCGGGGCGGAAACGTGGGTATGTGCCAAGTCATAGGGTGACCAATGACCCGCCAAAAAATGAGCACTTTACTAGGAAACCATTGGTTTTGGTGGTACCGCTATTTTGGCACATACCCACATGACACTTCGCGACTCTATGTGACTCTATCCGCGTCAATGAAGATGCACATGATCAAAAAGAAGTGTCACACATGCATGTATGCACATACGGATCTGCGGGTACATAACAGAATTTAAGCGAAATTTGTGTCTGCGCATGTTCTGCCATGTAACTTCATCTCATACAAAACAAGCTGATAATCACATGTTTACAAGGGATGAAGCCAAGCTTGTGTTGCAAGAATGTACGGGGAGACCCCAAATGTCTCACAAATCAAGCAAGTGGGTTTTTGTTGAATCCTGACTCACCAAAATCTTCGGAAATTGGTTAGATACTGGTTGCTAAAAGAAAGCTCGACCGGACCGGTCAGGCCACCTGCAATCGTCAAAGCTAGACATGTCCAAAATGGATACGTGTGTACCTGTATTCTGTGTATCTAAGCCTCGTCAGACCTGCCGAAACTTTGACCTTGTAGCTATTTTATAGCCATCATTGCAACTGCTCAGTCCTGAAAGTCATCATCTTCAGCATAGTTTGGGGGTACCAAGTTCCGAATATCCCCACCTGGGTGGAAGTGAACCCCATTTCTCAGCAAAGTCAGAGCTGATCTCGCACCTCATCCGCAACCATTCGAGCTGACTTGCTGGTTGATCTCCTGTCTTGGTGGTCATCCTGCCGACTCGCCACGGTGATGTGGCAGCAACCCGACCTCCAAGACCCACCCAGGGATTTTGTATCGGCATGCGCTATGGGATCCATTCCGGTAAAGCGGTAGCTCCCAAAACCGATCATTTTAGGAACGGTCTCCAAGCATTGTGAATGTTAATGGTTATGGTTGGTTAATGTTGGTTAATGGTTAATGTTGGTTAATGGTTGGTTAATGTTGGTTAATGGTTGGTTAATGTTGGTGAACAATTCACAAACCTGGGGCCTGGAAGGTGAAAGAATAGCAAGAGCTTCCCGGTTTCACCGTCGTGGGACTTTAATCAGACAGAAGCATATTAAGTAATTGATGCATGAATCAGTTTGCGTCTGAGGCGATGTTTGGTCCCTGTCTGTCTATGTATCTTGATTGCATTGACAACAAGGAGACAACCAACTGTGTGTGGAAATTGTGGACCGTGACTTCGAAGCAGTGTCACAGGGGTGCAAAGATGGTAGAGGGAAATCCACACATGTATCCGTTTTGTATCAGGACCAGTTGGCAAATAATTCATGCGAGACATATCATGTCAATAGCAGTTGTCTGCAGTTCTGCGAGATCCCGAAAAGTGTCCTGGATCATGCTGGGAAATTCCCTTCACACACACTATGTTTGGAACAACCCAGCCGCGTAATCACAAAGTTTCAGGAGCTATGTTGGCCTGACACTAGGTGGAAAATTGCGGGTCAATCCTTGTCATCAACCATCAAGCATGACTACCCATGAACATGAACAACCATGTTTTACCATGAACACCTATGATTTTCCATGATTAATCATGACTATCTGACTCATGATAGGCCTGACCAACACGGCACTCCCAAGAATTCATCGGCTACCAAGGAACCAGATTGCCTAAGGGCGCGCCTGCGATCGTTGCTTGCGAGTGAACCTGGCAGCGATCCCAGTGAGGGCTCACGCCGGTAGTGGTTCATAGTGCTGCGGAGTCCATCATGCTTAATAGTGGTAAATCATGGTTAGTCATGCTTAGTTATACTTCATCATGTTTCGTCATGGTTAGTCATGCTTCGTCATGGTTCATGATTGTGCTTGAGAATTAACAAGGATTAGTGGCTGGTCACCGGGCTTATCACCAACCTATGAACGGTGAATCGCTTCAGTGTATGATTCGCTGGAGGCACCACCAGGCACCACCAACGTGACCTGTCTCATCGCGCGAAAGCCGCGCCTCGCAAGGAAATGCTGGAGTCCAAGTCGCTGATGCTCCCCTTGGGCTTCAACCTCAGACCTAGGGAGCCCGTTTCGGCGTTGCGGCCGTGGAGGAGACGCGTGGCTGTGAATCGAATCGTTCACAGCCATCAAGATGCTGCACAGTGTTGAATCAAATCATCGTAAGCCCAGTGTTGTTACTGCACATCCCAAGCTTGAGCTGCGATTCTTGAGTACATTCCGTGATATGCAAACAGATATAGATGCTCTAGACATAGACCTGGTCTGGTACGTGTGCTTGTACATGTAGGTATACATACCGGTTGAGCTGTGTGAATGTATGCACATATGCACGTATGTTGAGTCATATTCTGCATGTCTACTACGATCCATGCCCGTTCAGCAAGATCAATGCAGCAATCGATATCGAAGTAAACTGGGAGAAGTATTGCTTTGGCACAGCAAGTACAGGGTCCAAGAATGTGGGGACCCATTCATTTGGCCTTGTCCATGCCTTGTGTTCTCCCAGAAGTGGGGCTTTACTAATGTCCAGGCACGGGTGGCAACATCAGGACACCAACTGGTTGGCACACAAAGGATGCTTATGAAGGCTGATCTACTGACTCTTTGTTTCTCCAGGTTCTCAGCAGAATATCTGCAAATTTGTACTGCAAAACCAAGGCACCAACCATCCTCTGTGGCACTTTCTGACTTTGCACATGCTACAGTGATTAGAATGAACAAAGCAGGGTAACCAACCATCATGAAGAAGCAATTCGCATGGCTCCTTTTAGCTCGGAATGGCTGGTTGACTGGTTTTGTTACCTGTTCGAAACTGTTGAGCACCGTCAAGTGTCACGTATCATTTGATATTTTGTCAATAGTATGGCCTTGGTACTGGGCACCGTATATATATATATATACATATATTTTAAAATGTATATATGTATATACACACTATATATTCATCTAAATTCCCGCTTTGCTGGTACCATCCATCACTACACATCACTTGCCATCATTGATCAATCTCAACTGTCATCAACCCTCGTGGTCTGCCTGTGATTCTTTGAAGAAAAAACATCCATTCACCATCATTCTATCCATTCACCATCAATTTACCCTCAATTCACTGTCATTGCCATCAATTCACCATCTCAGTTGACAATTAACCACCAATTCATTGAAAATCTAAGCTAAGGATCAATTAACCATCAATTACCATCAATTCACCATCCATCAACCATCACCCAACCATCATCTGAACCTTCCATTCCCTATGGATCCCCCAGTTCGCCACAGTGCACTTTGCCCCGTTCCTTCAGGCACGGCACGCGGCGTGGCTTGGTTCTTGGTCTTGCGACGCTGAATCCTGGCATTAGGGCTGGTGGCGGCAAACGGTGAATAGATGGCTTATGATCCGTAGCTGATGGCCGATCATGAGGGATCATGATGGCTGCTCTTAAGCCATCTATAAATGATGATTGGAGGAATAGCACGTAACATCATGGGTAACCATCATTCATCTAGTCAGTGATTGATGGATGATGGGGTTGATCCATGAATGAAGGTGAGAGTTGATGATCGATTAGTGCGCATGATCACGAAGAACTGATGGTTGATGCTTCATTGATGGTTCCTCAATGGCTCATTGATGGTGAATGGATGGGCAGTCATGCTGGTTGAGTGATGGCTATTGGATAATGAATGGATGGTCAACGGATGTTTTCTGGGAAGAACAACACCCAATGAGCAGGAAAATGGTGGATGGTTGGTGGGTCATTTATGGACAATTAATGTTCATGTTCAGTGAACAACAAATTGAGAGAATCGTGGGAATAAAGATGGCTAAGAATGGGAAGATTGCCAGCAATCACGGTCAATGCAAGGGTCAAAAGGTGGTTGACCAACAAAAACTAACAATCACCACTACAAACAAGAAGCAATGAGAATGGGGCTTTTGTACACCATTCATAAAACAGTATAAATTCAAGCATGGCTTGATGACCATCTTCATCCAACCTGTTGGGACTTTGTTTCACGTTGCTCTCATTCCCAACAGGCAGGACATTGCAAAAAAAAGACGCCTTTTTTTCTGCTCCTGCACAGGTTTGAAGTCTAGGAAACTGATGCCCCTGGCCATGCCTAGCGGGTATGCTTTCCAAATTTGGAAGCCCGTGGAGTACCACGGTGGAGTACCACGGTGGAGTACCACGGTGGAGTACCACGGTGGAGTACCACGGTGGAGTACCACGGTGGAGTACCACGGTGGAGTACCACGGTGGAGTACCACGGTGGAGTACCACACGTGCACAGGTGTCACGTGTGTTGACTCGAAAAGAAGAAAACTCTTAAACGAGTTTAGGCGCCAAACTGCTCAATGCCTGACTTGCCGGTGTAAAGCCCAGCAGCAATCTGGCCGATTGCAGCAAACATCGCAATCCTTCCGTTGTTGAGCTCCCGGGCCCTCATCTCATCTGAGTAGTCATCACCAACCAAAGGGAGAGGATTGCCAAAGTTGCCTGGCTCCTTGCTCTCATCCTGCACAAAGACTGCGGCTTCAAGCACCGCGATGATGGCAATGGTCAAGAGGAAGCCAGTTTGTCCGTTGCCCACAGTGGCTGCAGACACATCCTTTGGCACATTCTCAAATCCAGGCAATTGCACCAAGCTCTGTGTCAACATTCCAAGAGCTCCCATCATCGCCAAACGGCCGTGTTTGATCTCCTTGGCTCGGTAGTCCTTGAAAGTAGCCTCATCCTTGCACAGGTCCAGGGGATCAAAGAATCCAAGAGGATCCATGGCACCGATCTGGGACTCCTTGCTGAAGTTGCACACCACACTCCTGCGGCTCACAGTCTTCTTGGCACCAGTAAAGCCAAGCAAAGCCACACCAGCTGTTGCAGCAACAGCGGAATAGGCACCGAAGCTTGACTCAGATTGGACCGACACTGCAGGAGAGCCACGAAGGGTGGAGACACCTTGGGTGCTGCCAGGAGCCACGAAGGCATCCACGCATGGCACTGCAAGGACACTGGCAGCAATGAGACTCTTTGCGGAAGCCATTCTGCGACTTGGTTTGGTACAAGATGAACGCTACCGATAGCTGTTGGAGCCAAAAGTCTGCGAGACAATGCCTTTGGAACAAGGAATCAACAACACGGTTCATGAAGCTTCACCTTGCTACACAGAAAGATTGGCGGCTAGTGTTGTTTCAGAATAGCGGTAGAACAAATGACAGTGAATGAGGGGCAAACCATGGTTGCTAGTGGCCAACCCAAGTGGGAATGCAGTTCATCCTGCATTGCTCACACTTGGAAAATGCACAGAATAGGCACTTACCGTGGCCATCTGATATTGAAACACTGTCAGCCATGGGTGAATCATATCATTGAATGGCCCGTGCAACAACAAATCCCCACATGTCATGTTTTTTGGAGATTCAACTCATTTTCATCTGATAGACATTTGGTCAAATCACTCAGATCAAACTGCCCAAAGTAGTGCGTTGCTGTTGACACTCACATTTTCAAGGCTACGAAAAGCAGCCATTTCTTGCCAACGAGTCTTTTCAATGTCTTTGGCAATGTGACTTTCGTACTTATGGTAAATGGTAATCTGCAAGGACACTGGCAGCAATGAGACTCTTTGCGGAAGCCATTCTGCGACTTGGTTTGGTACAAGATGAACGCTACCGATAGCTGTTGGAGCCAAAAGTCTGCGAGACAATGCCTTTGGAACAAGGAATCAACAACACGGTTCATGAAGCTTCACCTTGCTACACAGAAAGATTGGCGGCTAGTGTTGTTTCAGAATAGCGGTAGAACAAATGACAGTGAATGAGGGGCAAACCATGGTTGCTAGTGGCCAACCCAAGTGGGAATGCAGTTCATCCTGCATTGCTCACACTTGGAAAATGCACAGAATAGGCACTTACCGTGGCCATCTGATATTGAAACACTGTCAGCCATGGGTGAATCATATCATTGAATGGCCCGTGCAACAACAAATCCCCACATGTCATGTTTTTTGGAGATTCAACTCATTTTCATCTGATAGACATTTGGTCAAATCACTCAGATCAAACTGCCCAAAGTAGTGCGTTGCTGTTGACACTCACATTTTCAAGGCTACGAAAAGCAGCCATTTCTTGCCAACGAGTCTTTTCAATGTCTTTGGCAATGTGACTTTCGTACTTATGGTAAATGGTAATCTCAACTGGTGCGATGTTGCAAGTAGCAGTGGACACATGCAAAACTTATGGCAACGCTGGACCATGTCAAGCTAAGCAGCTCAGTTTCCCAACAAAGCATGACATGTGACACGGCCCCAGACCAGGCCCCTGAGTTCTCCCACTCCATTTTTTTGATGTACTTCAGGGCCGACTCCTCGGCGTTTCGCCCCAACGGACCCATCACCGGTGCTCTCCCAGGGCGGTGGCGCCATGAAGGAGATGCTAGGCTATGTTGGTGGTAGTTTAAGGTGAAATAGAAACCACTACTGGTAAAATATCAACCTCTGCTAGCCACCTACAAGTTGGGCCCCAAACCACTTGTAGATTGGTTTATAAGTAACTTGACTGGGGTTAGCTACCAGTTATAGGGGTTGTAACCCAACTTATAACTGCCAGGGGCCCACCTTGTAGTTCATATTTTACCAAGTAGCACCAACTAGCATTCAAGTTTGTAGTGGCTGATATTTACTAGTAAAACATGAAGCGCTACAAGTGAATGCTAGGCTATGTTCGTGACAAAGTAGTGAAATATCAACCACTTCTGGTGAAATACGGCTGTGGGTCAAAACCGCGTACCCCTGGTTCCCCTTCATTAACCAGTGTTTCCCTTTCTATTGGTTGGTCATTATAAGCCATTATTGGTTGGTTAATATTGACCCAACTCGCCATACAAAGTTTGGAGCAACCTCCCAGGCATGGGATCCCATGATTTGCTGAAGCCCAGGTGAAATCGCAGCTCCTCCAAAATGTTCTTCTCAGCGGACTTCGAGATTAGCTCATCCATCGCTGCCTGCTGCCACTAGCGCCGTGCCCACGGAGATGGCTTCAAGTTACTCATCTGGAAGCCCAGAAATGTGAGATGTAGTTCCAGAACCTGTGTTTTGCAGATGATTTTCCTACCTTCCATGTTAGGCAGACCGTGAACCTTCTTGGCCTGACCCTGGAAACTTCACTGCGGAAAATTATACTGATCTTCGTGAGCTTAGCAGCATTCCATGAGATTCCCGGGCACGAGGTAGTGAAGTCAAGAATCTCTAGTGGACGATTCTCCAGAGATGTTAGCGACCATGATCATTGACGGTTTTATCGGTGATCACTCTTCAAAAACCAGTGAAACCATGAATTGTTTGCTGCTTCTAGGGGTGCCAATTTGGCTAGAGCTGTTCCTAATAACCCATGATATCTGCTCCACGCTCCCCGATGAAGACTCGTTCACCTCTGTGTAGCCGACATCTCCTTGATCCTTTGCAGTCTTTGCATTCTCTCTCCCATGACCATGTGACTATGTGTTCTGGAAATCCCAAAAATGTTTGCGAAAATCTTGACATTCAAAGTGACGTCCCTCCCAACATCAGTCAACCGACGTTCCTCCTAGGGGTGGTGCCTTGCACTATCAATGCTTTAAAGGTGCTGCCCCCCCCAGCCCCGTGCCCCTGAGCAACGCCTTGGCACTCTGCAGCAAGCGCATCTGGGCGAAAGTTTCCGAGGCCAACTGCTCAGCTCAGCCCATCCCGGAGATCCATAAGAAATGCCTTCCAACTCTTAGACCCCCCAGAAAACCCTGAGAATTTCCGTGAATTTCTATGGTTCACCCCTATGAACCACTATCCACTAAGATCATTGATAATTACCCAGAATCATGAATCATGGCTGATTTCTTTGGAATCCTCATGTGATACTTCGATGCTTCTTCCCTGTGTAGCAGACGCAAAAATTGCAACCTTCTAAGAGGACCTGATCATTTGATCCTTCAACAAAGGATATCATCCCACTATCATTTTCCTATCCACTCTTGGGACAATCGAACCATCCGCCTGACCCCTAGCAACATGATTGAGGGATGCTATATCCACCCTGCCCCCTGCCGCCCTTGGAACCATCACCCTGCTGGGATGCCGCGACTGCACCAACTTCCATGTGAGGTTTCGCATTGCGATGCGCAGGATCCTCAGGGCCGAGCTTAGGATAGCCATGGGCATCGTTGGGTGGCCGTCACTGTGGACAAGATCATGGCCGTCCATGGTTTTTACCGTCGAAAAACCTATGGGGCCGCGCAAACCTGCGACCGCCAGTTCCCCCCCGCTCGGCAAAATGCTCCAAGTGAGTTGGAACGAATCATTGCTGTCAAGTGTTTAAAACAAAACTTCGGGGACAGACTTCACGACGCGAATATCTGAGAGGCTGGTACCCACGACCAAAAACTCGCGGCCAATGTGGCACCAAATCATGGTCTGGTCACCATCTGCACCAAATCAGCTTGGGTTTCCATCGGAACCCAAATCGGCAAAAACACAATGATCCAGCGGATCAAAAATGATTTCAATGGTCACCAAGTCGTTTCAAGCAAATCTTGGACCTTCGATGTATGGATCTTCCCATGAACGACTGAACGCTGTGCCAGCCACACCTTGTGCCGTTGCGATGGAGCAGCCTGGTCCTCCTTCTTGATGGCCCATTTGCCTCGTGACCCAACAGCTGCTGAAGATGGAGCAGCTCAGTTCATGGTTTATAATGGTTCATGCTTAGTAGTGATTAATGAATGATGGCAAATAATGGCTAATAATGATTTATGAATGATGGTTTCTTCATGATGAACTATAATTGTTGATCATGGTTTCTTCATGATGAACGCTTGGTGGTTTTCAATTGCTGATGGTTTCTGGTAGCAATTTTCAGCGGTTCATCGCACTTGATGCACCTGACACGTTGCACCCGCGGCTTCGGTGCAAAGGGACTGCATGGTGGGACCACTGCCACACACTGGTCTCGTCTTTTAGACGACGAAAAAACTGTTGCCAAAAAGTTGCACAATGTTGGACACATTGCCGTGTCCACATATAGTGTACACTCAAAACTGTTGCTTCTATGGCAGGTACCACACTTTGAGGACAGCTGCTGTTGTATGCCGATTCGATCACATCTTGTTCAACCGATTTCCGCAATCAACGAAAAGATTGGCTCTACATATGAAACAACATATACATGTATGCACATGCCTACAACTAAAAACTTGGCCCCAAGTATGTATGCACACACCCTTGTAGGGAGCAAGAAAGAGAGAGAAAGAGATGTATAGATGTATATAAGAGAGAGAGAGAGAGACATGCAACATAATATCAAGAGAACTGTATATAAAGACATCCAATAAGAAAAAACCCTTTCAATATAATCCATATAATGTAACCTATATAATCCATATTTTCTACAAAAAAATTACATCGAAGACATGACTCAAATCCGATGCCTCTCCGAGACCCGCCTGCGGTGACGCTCTT